>KK118531.1:414629-439281 GCA_000611955.2 Stegodyphus mimosarum
CCCCAAAAAAAATTATAAAACTGATTTAAAATGGATTCTAAAGAGATTATTTCGTGACGTTTGTGCATACGTATATATCTCGCATAACTCAAAAACTAGTTCAGAACGTTGAACTTTTGTACATAGGACTGTTTCTAAAAGTTCCATTCGTTTGAATTGCTTTTGGTAGGTCACATCATTTGGTTTTGCTTTTGGTTTTGAACTTTACGCTTGTCTACATAAATGACGAAACACGAATTGAATAATTGAAGAGTTAGGTTTGAGGGCAACTTCCCCTTGATAAGTCTTTCTTCTGCCAGCTCAACAATTATTCACTTATGCATATTTTTTATTTTAGAATTTAAAAAAATTATTACAATTTTATATTTGTTAATAGATTTTGATACTTGCACTTGATTTACTTTATGTTCTCAGAATTTAAATGATATTGTAGATTAGTTCACAGCAATATAAATTACTTATCATTTCTTTTAAAATTATTTCTATAATTAATTTTTTACTTTAAATTGCTTTTTACGAATAGAAATTTTGTTAAATTTAAATTTCATTCCTTGCAGCAATGGCGCAAGAGAATTGTTTAAATTTAATTTAACTTTACTATATTCTTTTGAATACACACACACACATATATATATATTATATAATTTATAGAAAGTAGTATAAGAACCAAGAGACCTTTTGGTCAAGAATTTTGCGCATTGAGCTGCAAAATTAAAATTAAAGGCAAGCGAAGGGAGTAAAATTCTAAAAGCAATTGCCTAAAAGTAAATTAGACATTCGAGTATTCGAGTTCCTAGCAAAAAGAGAAAAATTCTAAAGGCAATCGCCTAAAAGTAAATTTGAAACCTACGTTCCAGAGTTTAAAAAACGTTAACAAAATTAATTACTCAAAAGGAAAAAAAAACGCAAGAAAACTAAAAACTAAATGTTTGTATTCAAGAAATTCAGCATTTAAAGCACAGTCAAAATTAAAATAAAACACCAGGAAAATTACAAAGAATGGCAGTAAATGGCGATTTAGCCTACGTGGAGCTTGTTGCGGACTTGTCAAGGGAAAAGCGCATCAGCTCGTGCATAGGTAAACTCCACTACGCGTTCCGTCAAACGATAATAATTGAGAAAAAAGAGAAAAAACTTTAACAAATAAAAATAGATAATAATTTACATAATACCGTAGGTCTCAATTCGTATCGTTTCTTTTCCCAGCGCGCCTGCCATAAAATTTTAAACAAATAGAAGTACTACAGAGTAACCTTTACAAAAGCTTGGTAAAGCTAATATACAAATAAACAAAAGCAGCCAATTAGTCATGAGTCAAAAATTACATAATTACATAATTGTATACATATATTATATATATATAAATATCCAGTCGGCTCAGTGAGCTCAGTTTCTTTATTCTTATATGATTCTAAATTGTGCGTTTTTTGCTTTAGAAATGATTGAATTCCGGTTCAGTTTTCGTGTCTTTAGTTAACCTGCATGTTATAATTGCATAATCATCAACTATTTTAAAGTTGTTTAATTGTGGCTAAGCCTAATTATTTTGGTCGTAACGGCCATATTTGTTTACATTTGATACTTAGCAGAATAGTGGATTTGTTGCCAATCCAGAGAAACTAAGCTTCGCAACAACAAAGATAACGCCTTCTCGCCAGCTGAAGATAAAAAAAACTGCTTTATTTCGAAAAGCGTTGCCACTGCTCACTTTGAAATCGTAGAGTTTTTTATAAAAAATTTATAAATTTTACAAGATATGAAAAAAAATAGCGTTGCCAAACATTAAATATGTTATTCCTAGTTTCAAAAATTTAAGGAAAGCCATTTCGATCATTCCCAGCTTCATACGATTTTAATTAACCGATATATTAATCAAAAACTCTGAAATCGCTAATTATCTCACTTATTTATCCGAGTGGCAACAATCTTACACTCTGCTGGAGATAAAAATCTGCTTTATTTCGAAAGGTGTTGCCAGTGCTAGCTTTCAAATCAAGTTTGTTAGTAAATAATTTGTAAGCTTTTCAAAATATGAAAAATAAATAGCATTGCCAAACATTAAATTTATTATTATTATATAAGGTCATATTCTGACGTTGCAGAATGCTCGCAATTATATGTGACGTCATTGTATGTCTAAAACCTTTCGTTAATGTCGGCGTTTAAATAAATAGCTGCTGTTGGCAACTTTTTTGTTTCAAATCAGGATAACTGACACGATATATTAATGCTAGGTTAATTCTTTTATTGATATTGAGAAAATGTTGTTACATTACATTAATTTTAAATCATGACGTCACACGTATTAACCCGAAGTGTCAAAGGTTTTTCTTTCCTGGTTTGGCAAAATAATAATAATAATAATAATAATAATAATAATAATAATAATAATAATAATAATAATAATAATAATAAAATCTGAAAGGTTTGAGATTTTGAATTACGTCCAAAGGGGCGTTTTTTAAACATTTTGTATGTTACTCTTATTTATTGAATATCATGTTCTTCGCATTTAAACCATAAAATTCAGTTGAAGAACAATATCGCAAAATAATTTTAAACTGAGCCTATCTTTGGAATTTCCTACACACAGTCTCACGCGCTGCAGATAAAAAGGTTTTTTTCTGTACTACGTTGCCATTGCCCGCTTTGAAATCCTCGAGTTTGTTAATCAAAAATTCGTTAAAGTTTTACAAAATATGAAATCGTTAACAAAACAAATTCCAAATTTAAAATTTGGGCTTCCAGATGCCTATATTCGCAGCAGGATGACGGCATTCGAAATTGGATGGCTTTAGGTACCGTCGTTTTATCACAATGCGAGAAACATACACACATTTAGGCACATTCTTCATTATTTAATTTCTTTAAATATAATACAGGGCTGCAATATTTTGTGGCAACAGTTTGGAAAGTGATACAGACTTTTATTGTTTCCGACGCAAAATCGCAAAACGAAAACAATAGTCCTTCAGGGACAAAGCCCTTTGGACAAAGCCTGTTATTAAACAATAATAATAATAATAAATCTGAAAAGTTTGTGATTTTAAATTACTTCCAAAGGGGCGTTTTTCTAACGTTTTGTGTGCCACCTTTATTTATTAAATATCATGTTCTTCACACTTAAAGCATAAAATTCAGTTGAACAGCAATATAGCAAAATAATTTAAAATGAGCATATCTTTAGATTTTCCGATACACAGTTCCACGCGCTGGAGATAAAACATTTTTTTCCTCGTAGAGTTTTGCTATTGCTGGCTTTTGAATCGTTGAGTTTGTTCATCAAAAATTCATTTAAGTTTTATAAAATGTGAAATAGATAATAAAACAAATTCTAGATTTGTGCTTCCAGATGCGCATATTCGGGTGAAAACGTATGTTATTCAAAACTGGATGGCTCTAGGTGCCATTGTTTTATCACATTTTGGAGAAATATACGTACATTTATGCATATTTTTCATTATTTAATTTCTTTAAATATAATACAGAGCTGCAATATTTGGTGGCAACAGTTTGAAAAGCGATACAGCGCTTTTAGTGACTGGACGCAAAATCGCAAAACGAAAACAATAATCCTTCAAGGACAAAGCCCCTTTGGACAAAAAAAATTATTTACGAATTGGTTGTTGATTGGAAAGAACGAAGTCATTTAATTTATACTGAAATATTTTTATACAATTCTTTTACAAGGGTACACGGAAATTTTAAATCTTGCTTTGGCTGCAGCCCGCTAGTCAAGTAATATTTTTTTAAGTAAAGCAAATAAATTTAGCAGTTCAATCAGTTAAGAATACTCTGGAAATCTAAGCAAGTGGAGAGTGGAAAGAGCAATAACAATCGAAAGGAGCAATTTTACTGACGATACTACATGAGGGTCTTGGCTTTATATCGCATTTAAAACGAGGGCAATCCAATTTAACTTCCATTAGATATTTATTATTTTAGTGCGGAGAATTTGTATGTATAATGAATACCTGATTCCACCTTTTCGCAAAAATACTTCGAGTGTGGATAAAATATATGTCTTATACCCTAAGAAAAATTCCACGTTTTAGATCTATGAATTCCTTTTCGAAAATTGAATTTTCCAATGTTTTTGAAGACAGAAAATAGAATTTCAAAAGCTAAAGGAAAAATATAATGACGAGTGAAAATAAAGTTTGGCGCAGCAGCCTTTTAACAGGCTTCAGAAAATTGATTTTCTTTTTCAATTTGTTTTGACAAGTGAAGACAGCGCTATACTACAGGTTTCGTACTCTGGAAAAGATATCCACAGATTCTTTCTCAATGCCACTCATACTTGCAAAAGTGAGAAAAAAATTGCCAGTTGCACAAGGAAAAAATGCTATCTTTTTTTAACTTCTTTTTTAGCAGTAAATCGTTTGGAGCTCAAATTCGATAAGCAAGGATATTCTTTTACCACTGATTTGGCTTTAAATTTAATGTAAGCTTAAATTCTTAGCCCAAAGAAATTATAGTTCTTAAATTTTAACAATTGATTTAAACCACAGTAATTCGGACTGGAAGACTTTATTTTTTTATTGCAGCTTTGTAAAATTTTAATTTAAATCAAACATTTGCACATTTACTGAATAATTCCATATCACTGTCAAAGGATTTTATTCTACATCTTAATTTATGCTAGTGATCTTAAATCTGAAATGGCATGATCTGAAAACAGTCGACGGGCCAGAATATTTTTTAACAAAATGAACTTTTGTTTTTATTTACCTCTCCAAAAAATTTAATAAATTTAAAATTTTGCTTACTAATTATTTATCGAAAAATTTATAAAAATTATAATAATAATACTCAAAGGAAAAATTTTATTTTATATTTATTTTCTAACTGAAATCCAAAGTTTGCTAACTGCAAGACAATTTTGTTGGGTATACTTTGTAATTTTAATTATTCAAATATACAGTGCCTCACAAAAGTGATGGGACACTTATGATTTACAAAAGGAAACCGTAATAAAATAAATTAAAAAAATACGTAAAAAGTTTTTGTGGCTGTGTTTCATACTTAAATTTAGTAACAATTATTACATAACATACATTTTCTCAAAATATTAAAATATTAATTTAATAAAAATACAATTTTTTAGAACGGAGCAAAAAATGGCTCCCATAAGTGATGGGACACCATTAGACTATGCAACAAAAATCGTCTAAAAATATTTTTTGGGGGTTTTATTTTTACTCAAAAGCAATTGGCAATAATTTATAAAACCGTCTGCATTATTTCTTTCCAGTTTGTTTTTTAATTTTTGTGTTTTTTAGCTCTGCGCAGCCATGAATGCTAAACGAAAAGAAACTTTGCCTGAAATTCGAAAATTAGTTATTAATTTGCATGTTGAACGTAGAAAATCTATTAGAGAGACTGCTGAAACAGTTAACTTGAGTCACTCAACAGTTTTCAATATCATTAAACGATATAAAAAGAATCATATGATTCAGGATAAAAGAAGATCTGGCCGACCATCAAAGCTATCCGATGGAATAAAGCGAATTATCGTTCGAAATATTAAAAAAATTTGTATATTGTGCATTTTTTGCTTTGATATGAAAATGATAGAATTATGTTGTTTTTATCTTTCGGTTACTATTTTATGTTTTAAGTTAACCTGCATGCAATAATTGTGGAATTATCAACAATTTAAAAGTTTTCGAAGTGCGGCTAAGCCTGATTTTTGGTTATGATAGCGGACATACGTGTTTACATTTGATACTTAGCAGAATAGTGGATTTGTTGCCAATCTAGAGAAACTAAGTTTCGCAACAACAAAGTAACGTCTTCTTTTATTATCGCGAATTAAATTATGCTTGATTTATTCTAGAATTATCATTTAAGTTATTAGCTTGTCTTTCTCTAATTTTAACTTTAAAAATTGCTTTTTAATTGTTTTAACTGTACTTGGTGTTTTATATGTTTCTATATCTTTCAATTTTTAATAAAAATATTTCGAATTTTTATGTATTTTTTCCTTATCGCGAAGTGAGAACTGAATTAATTAGTAGCGCATGCGCATTAGGTCAGCGGTGCTGAATCGTCTGTGAAAAGCTGTTTCTTTTTTATTTTTTTTTACTTTCTTTTATACATCGTTTTAGATTTATTATAGTATTTGAATAGAACTTGTGGTAATTCTTCAGATGCTATAATGTTTGCGCACTCTGAGTTGTAAAATGAACAAGATTATCGCTGTTAAGTGAACCTAGCGCCGATAGTGAACATTAAAGAGTGCATTTATTCTATTGTGGTTTATGCGCTATCGACGAAGTAGATTTAATTCAATTCGTTAACTGTTAATTCAATACGTTTAAATGAAATGCAGGAAAATTGTGTATAATTTAATATTCCATACAAGGAATCCATGTGGTGTACACATCAGATTATTTTTAACTGCGAAAGAAAGCTCTTCACCTATAAATGTATTCCCAAATAAAGTAATTATCCTTAGTGCAAGAATTTGTAACTGAGCTTATTTTGTTTTGAGAAGTATGCATAAAAGTAAATAAAATCTGCGTCTTCGAATCTTTGAATAAGAGTTAAATCACAGTATAAATTAATAAGCTAAATTTATAGATTTTCTCGTGCATTATTCATGTTTGTTTTTAATGGTAATGAAACTATGTAAATTCGAATTTCATATTACTATAGAATCTTGAAATCTTTGCAACAAATACGCAACGGAAATGTATTCATATGTCTTGCTATAAACACTAATAAGTGCAAACAAATTGTTATTTTTGTGTTACCTTATTTTTTTAAGACTTTTATGTTGTTCCAAACGGAAAGAAAACTTTAACTGTGTTCCCACCCACATTCGATCCACGGATCTTTTTAATGCTAACATTTTCACCTCGAGAGCACACACTGGGATATGTGATAACTCCTTACATTTTTCAAATTTGAAAGACGACTGGGAAGAGACATAAAACCCAGTTCACAAATCCGGGTACTGTCGAAATATCATCCACCATATTAGTTTTATGATAATGTTTCGAATTTTTGGTCACAAAGATTCAAAGATAGTTAAACGTGATAACTATTTACGCTACCAAAGAACGCACGGAGGTGGGGAATGCGATGGTTCTCTGCAAATTGTTTCTCGTCGATTGTGTAAAATTTCATGCAGAACTGTGCTCTGTTTGATATAAATAATTGCCCGCATACAATCTTTCTTTCGATTTCTTCAAAGCTTTGTCAAGGAGCACGTTACTGTAAGGAGTATATATATATATATATTTAATAATGGCCGGATGCTTTATTTAATAGCCATTAGCCTCTTGAACCAATGCAAGGGCCGGAAGTGGTGGCCATTTCATTACGGAAGCACCTAATAGAACGTACACTTCCACCCGAATATGGGCATCTGGAAGCCCAACTTTACAATTTGGAATTGGTTTTATTATCTATTTCACATTTTGTGAAACTTTAATGATTTTTTGATCAACAAACTCAACGATTTAAAAGTCAAAATTGCAACACTGTACGGATAAAAAAAAAACTTTTTTGTCAGCAGCGCTCGAGACTGTGTATCAGAAAATCTAAAGACATGCTCATTTTATAATTATTTTGCGATATTGCTATTGAACTTAATTTTATGGTTTATCTGTGAAGAATATAACATTTAAAAAATAAAGGCAACACACAAAACGCTAGAAAAAACGCCGCTTTGGGAGTAATGTAAAATCTGATAGCTTTCATATTTTCATTTTCTTTTGTTCCAAAGGGGCAATTTGTCCTGAAGGACTATTAATTTCGTTTTGGCACTTTGCGTTGGTTCACTTTCAAATTGCTACCACTAAATATTAGATCACTGTGTTATATTTAAAGGAAGTAAATAATGAGGAATCTGCATAAATATATGTATGTTTCTCGCATTGTGATAAAACAACGGTACCGAGAGCCATCCAATTTTGAATAATGCAATCTTCCACCGAATATGGGCATCTGGAAGCCCTAATTTGGAATTCGTTATATTAACGATTTCATATTTTGTAAAACTTTAACGAATATTTGATTAACAAATTGAACGATTTCCAAGAGAGAAATGGCAAAGCTGTAAAAAAAAATTATGTCCAGGGCGCGAGACTGTGTATCGGAAATTCTAAAGATATGTTCCTTTTAAGTATTTTGCGATATCGCTGTGGAACTGAATTTTATGCTTTAAATGCAAAAAGCATGCTATTTAATAAACAAAGGTAGCACACAAAACGTTAATAAAACGTTCCTTTGAGAGTAATGTAAAATCTGAAAGCTTTCAGATTTTTTTTATTATTATTTTTTGCTTTATTGTGGATCTATAAAAGATGCACATTAATAAATGTTCTTCCTTATAAGACTTGACTTCCTTATAAGAAATGAAAACTGAAACATCTAATTTCTTTACATCATAGAAACGATTATAATTAATTCACAATAAAGATTTGTTTATGTTCTTTTTTTTTCTCGAATCTAGTAATCATTTTCGTTGAGTCATTAGAAGGGAGAAGAAATAAATATCCGAAAAATATAAACCACGCCTATTAAATGTCGGCTCTTTGCTCATAAAGACATATTATGTTCCCGAACAGCAGATAAAAGCTGTGGAAGAAATATGAAGCGAAAACCTGACAATAGGCGACACAATTAAGGCCACCCGTATTGGCAACAAACACACGAAAAATAAAATATATAACACCACGACCTTATTCCTGTAAAACAACAAATAGAGTCTTCCAGACTCGTTATCTTGCAGAGCAACCTATCTATAACCGTGTTCCCGTTTCTGGTCTTTGCTGACTTCTTTATCCGGCTCATTTCTACTCAGGCTTCTTCTGCCATTGTGTACTGATTGTCCAGGCTAATGACAGCGTTCTATTAACTACTGGATGGCCGGACGCCAACGTGAGGTTAACCAGCCGGATTATCAGCTATTAATCTGGAGCTGTTATCACAAACACCCGACGGACTTAATCGGGTCATAGACTGCAGATTGGACGAATGGCAACAGTTGGGGATGGGAGTTAAGTTGTTAATGTAGAAAGAGTTACTTCGCCCTTAAAGAGTGTTCGATGATAAGAGTGGGGATGTTTAGAACTGTATAAAAAGATATATAATTTTAGCTCTGGAAGCGTAGTTTTAAAAAGAATGAAATAAAACACACTCTTTTGTTTAAGAGAAATACTGTTTAATGAAATAAAAACTTAAAACGAAGAGAATTTGTAAGTTCTTTGTTTATTAATTAAGCGAATAAATGATAACAAAATCAGATGTGTACACCACATGACTTCCTTTGTACGGAATATTAAACTATACGCATTTTTTCCTGCATTTCATTTAAACTTATTGGGTTCAATTAAATCTACTTCGGCGGTAGCGTATAAACCACAATAGAATAAATGCACTCTTTAAAATTCACTATATTTGTTTACCATACTCTGGCGCTCGGTTCGCTTAACAGCGTTACGTCACATTCCTTTTATAACTCAGAATGCAGAAAAAATTATGTATATCATCTGAAGAATTATCAAATCGTTGCCACACATTCTATTCAAATACTATAATAAATCTAAAATGATACATAAAAGAAATTAAACAAACAAACAAAAAAAAAAGAAACAGTTTTTCACAAACGATTCGATATTTCTCATTCAACTAATACAGTTCTCCCTTTGCGACAAGGCAGAAATGCATAAGAACTCAAAATATCCGTATTAAAAATTACGCAGTAAATCTTAAACATTTATTTCCTCGAATAAGTTCCAGAATGAATTAAGCATGATTTAATTCGCAATAATAAAAGAAAGCGTTAACTTTGTTGTTGCGAAGCTTAGTTTCTCTAGATTGGCAGCAAATCCACTATTCTGCTGAGTTTCAAATGTAAACAAAAATGGCCACTTTGGTAATAATAATTAGGCTTAGCTGAACTTTAACAACTTTTAAATTGTTGATAATTCTTCAAATCTTGCATGCAGATTTACTAAAGACATACTTAACCGGAAGAAAGAACAACACAATTCGATCATTTTTAAAGCAAAATGTGCACAATTTACCAACATATAAAATTAAAAAACTGAGCTCACTTAGCCGAGTAACAGAGTGGATATATATATTCATATATTTATATAATTTTGGTATTTATATACTACCACAGACCTCCCGAATACGCGCCAAGCGTGCTGGCCACTGCACCACGAAGGCATCCCAAGAAGGAAGGAGAAATATCTTATAAGGTAATCGTAAATTAATTGCCAGTTAGGACCACTTTTAATTCATTGATGAAGTACTAATTTTTTTTATTTCTATGAAAGATTGAATCAGTGCATTTCTTAATATTTTTGTGTTATTCGGGTTAGTGGACTTGAAGTAATTGATGATAACACTTGATGAAGAATCAAAGCACAATTTACTCTCCAGTAAGCACTATTACATAGAACAGTTCGAAGGGCACGTTTCCTCTCGTCGAAAAACTACAACAAACGCGCTCAGCAACGCCCTTCAGGCTATAACGGTGAAGACAGCTTCATGGCAAAGCACCAAAGTACTGCTCCCGACTCGGTCGCTCGCTCTCAACCTAATCTCTGAATTCAAGACACAACACTCTCCCAGGACTGGCAGGGTGTATATAGCTTTAACCTACCTTCTAGCATATTCTCGGGAAAACAGCTAGAAATGTTTTAGAATGTTCTCGTTCCGTCTCTGACATATCACCATTTTTGTCGCGAAATATAGGCAAATAAGCGATTCGCTGCCACTTTCTGGCAACCCTAAAACACGCTTTGCGGGGAAGCTATCTCGCCGCGTAACCGCGAAACTACAGTTGTTATTAATACATATTGCCATTTAAAATTGTGGATCTTGTGCGGCGGGTTTAATTGTGTTAATGATTATAAATATTACAACTATTCATGTTCTTTAAATGTCCGCATATAGAAGTAAAGACAAATCATTAAATTATATTTGCAATGATGGTAAAGCGTAGGTAATCGGGAGAGCAAAGACCCCTTAATATACGCATACCTATACACTTAGTTTCCATTTCATCCATTCTATTATAAGAAGTGATAGACAGAAATTAAGTTTACAACAATGCAAACAAATAGATTAAGAAGTAGCAATGAAATATTTCCACACGGCGACTAAGCTGAATAATTGGGAGGAATAATAGACGGCTTCTTTCAAGCCATACTTTGATGAAATTAGTAGGAAGACAAATGTAACACCTAAGAGAATTTTCTCTGTTGTGAACAGAGAATCAAAATTCTCTATTGAATTAAAATAGAAACTTTATTTGACTTTGATAAGATGTATAATATTTTAAGCAATTCTCAATTCGCTGTTCCATAGGAAACGCTTCCAAGTCGTTCGAAGTAAAATTCCGAAGCAAATTTGAAACGCTTCGTGGTTTCTCTAGGAAACTCTCAATTCCAAACTAATTTAAATCTGAATTCTATTCGTAATTATATTCTAACACATCGCATTACATTACACATCGCATTGTTCGACGTTCGCCTGACTAGCTAGTATTTAAATTCTAAGCCTTAGCGCTGTTACGCTATTACTTATTGAAATAATCTAAGTGCATTAGTATTAGCTAAATCTTGCCACGCACCACTGATCGTTTAGCATAGAGACCAACCTCGCGTTCATAGCTCTGTGACAACGAATACTTAATTTTTATTTAATTATATTTTAAATTATTTGATTGTTCAAGTTAGACCCAAGTGTGGTCATTATTTTCTGTTATTCCTCCCGAGTTGGGAAGTGGCTGTGAATAATAGTGGGTTAATAAAAGAGGATTTTAAATCCTTCTTACGTGCAGTTATTCTACCACTTAACCACAGTATTCTACCACAGAACATAGCTGCATTCAGCTCCCTGTTCGAGATCAGGACTTTAACTACTTCACGAATATGTTCGCCAAATGTATGCGTAGAACACTCAGGCCTAACAACATATTGGCGCGTTTTGAAATTTGGCGCATTTGTTATAAGTCAAATATGCTTTATGCACTTTGTTAAAAGTATTCGAAAGAATGAACCAAGCCCTTTTTTCCGCTCGTGCACAATGAAAAAAAGGGAAAGAAAAATATGTTACTATATATTAAGAACATCACCAAGTGATTTACTCTTGGCACAAACTAAAAAAAGTGCGCCATGATAAATAATTAATTTTCTCCGTAAATTTCGTACCCAATTTTACAAAATTTATTACTTAGGCGTAATATGAGTTGTATAATCGATATGTGGGAAAAAATGGTATACTATTTCAGAAAACTTACGATTTTGTTTTAAAATATCTACTTTTAGAACAATGCTATATATAAATCTAATACATATCCTAAGTCGGCCTTTCGAGACATGAAAAACGCAATTTGAATTTCGTCAATCGGTCCAGTAGAACGAAAGATATAGAACTGTCCCATTTTTTATTTTATTTTTTCTGCGCGGTGTATCAAAAATTTTAACGTTCTCGTACCATTTTTTCTACTTAATTTGGAGGCTATAGCTCATTCTGATTTCAGTACCACGTTCACACTTTACCTCAAATGTATAAAGTTTAAAGGGTTAGGTAGGTCCAATAAGTTAGCCTTCAAAAAAGTTCGAAATTTTGTTTTATTGATAAATATATATGAAGATTGCATGTTTTGTAAAACGTTAACGAATTTTTTATTAACAAACTCAAGGATTTCAAAGCGAGCAAATGGCAACGTTGTACAGAAAAAACATTTTTATTTCCGGCGCGTGAGACTGTGTATCGAAAATTCTAAAGCTGTGCTCAGTTTGAAATTATTTTCTGATATTGTTCTTGTGAATTTTATGGTTTAAATGCGAAGAACATGATACTTAATAAATAAAGATAACATACGAAATGTTAAAAAAACGCCTCTTTGGACGTAATCTAAAATCTGAAACCTTTCAGAATTTGCGCAGTGTACATTTTTGTTTGCATTCTTTTATTAACATTTATGTTAATAAATATGCTGTGAACAGAAACGTTTTTACCATACCATTAAAGCAAATATATTTTTAGGCGTAGCTGCAGAAAATTAGAGTTTTTTTTATTGAAAATTTCCCGAGATATAAGTGAATTTACATACTGTTTCGCTGTGATATTTAACATATTTATTATGAGCGATAATAACGCCAAATATTATTTACGAGCTTTGTTAGAATTATTTCAAAGAATGAATAATACGCCTTTTTTCCTCTCGTGCGCAATGAGAAATGAAAAAGAAAATAGGTTACCAGAAATAAAGAGTTTCGTCACGTGAATTATTCTTGGCGCAAACCGAAATAATGCTCCAAGATAAATTTTTAAATTTCTCGGAAGGTTTTCGCCAAATTTTACAAAATTTAATATTTGGGCATAATTTGAGTCATAGAATCAAAATTCTAAAGCTCTAAAGCTATGCTCAGTTTAAAATTATTTTGCTTATATTAACATATTGCTTTATTACTTTTGACCTGAATTTTAAGTGCCAAGAACATGATATTTAGTAAATAAAGCTAACACATAAAATGTTAAGAAAACACCCCTTTGGACATAATTTAAAATCTGAAAGCCTTCAAATTTTTTATTTATTTTTTATTTGTTAAATCTGACATTTCCAAAACATGAATATTTTCGCTGTTTAAAACTCTCCTGTAAATGGAGGTATATGTGTTCGAGCAACAATTGCGAGTATGAAGGCCGGACAAAGACTTTTAAGCTAGGGTAAAGGGATTGGTATATGATTACGTACTTAATTCCGTAAATAATGGGATTTTTCTCGGTATACGTTTCGCTACGTACCTGGCAATTGCGATAAAAAAAGCGAAGATTCGTAACTAGATGTTATAGCAGTCACATATACAAAATTTCAATGTTCTGCGGTTCACTTTTGAGTTATGGGAGAAACAGACATACGTATATACCTACGTAAAGACGTCACAAAAAATCCCTTTTCAATTCATTTTAAATCAATTTTACAATCCATTTTGTAATCAGTTTTTAGAAAAAGGAGCCTTTGAGCCATTTTCTCTTTACGTACGTATAGACGTGACGGGGAAAGAGAAAAAAAATGTCCGAAATTCGGGAACGGTCAAAGTGGATATTTCCGTTGAGGTGTGATAAACGAAATTTTTCCCTATTACAATACTTCCTTTACATCATGCAAGGAAGTAACAAAGGAAAATTAAACCATCCTCTTGTTATCTTTCTTCATTGTAAAAAGCTCTTAAACGTTATTAAAAATAATTAGAATACAATTTACGTAACTGTATTTTATTTCCGAATTTTGATTTATTTAAAATTCACGTTTTGTAGCACATTCGTTTAAATTCCTGAAGGCAAAAACTAAGCAGAAAACACGAAGAAAACAATAACATTATGTTTCTATTGCCTTTGAGCAAGGGAAGTGGTCTGAAAAGTTAAAAAAGATATTTTACGCTAAGAGAAAAATCCCATTATTTACGGAATTAAGTACGTAATCAAATTAGCAGCAATTTAGGTATTTTTGTTGTAAAATAAATAGAACAATGTACTTGCACAAATCGAATTTAAAACTTATCTTTTTGTTTGCACAGCTAATTCCATTTGCCGACAGTTTCTTTTTAAAAGTAAATAAATCCGTTTCAAATTCTTTTCCAACCATTTTTAAGTTTTTCGTTCTAGGCATTTGTTTAAATTCTAAAAACGAAGATTTTTCGAAGAAATAGTCGATATTGCATTTTATATTCTAATCATTGTTTTAAAATGTATTAATATTTAGGATGTGTAGGGTTTTAATTTTCTTTCTTAATTTTCTGTCATTATTTCTTTCAAACATTATTGTTAGCATAAAAAGCGAAACGAAATAGGAAAATAAATTGAGCTGTTAAAATCTGTTTTATATTTGTTCAAAGCTCAAGTTTTCTTTCTCTGGTGTCTTTATGTACAGGGTCCGGTAGAAACGACGGTTTTGTTATAGGTTCTACAGTAACACTAGATATGAAAAGTAAAGAACGAGAATACTGATTGTTAAGTAACATAATATCATTTTCTGTTTTATGTTTTGTTCATTTTCTGGAGACCACATATTTCAGATAACCACCGTCCTTTCTCATGAGGACGGAGTCGGCGAAAGAAAATTATTCGTTAATAATTCTTTGTACGAAATAAAGAAAGAATTGTAATCAAAAAAAGTTTCGGGTATCACATTTCAACGGAATTATCCATTTTGACTGCTTTCGAACCCATTTGGAGAACGCTTTTGCACGACATCTGTATGTACGGACATAATAAATGCCTCCTTTTTCTAAAACAGATATTAAAGTGAATTTAAAATAGAATTAAAATAGATTTTTAGTGACGTCTATACGTACGTACGTACGTAAGTATGTATCTCGAATAACTCAAAAATGAGTAGCCCCAGAACAATAAAATTTTGTATATGGGACTGCTACAACATGTAGTTGTACATCACCCTTTTCGGTTGCAATCAGACCCCCAAACATTTTGTTACATCTTATATATATACATACATACATATATATATATGTATGTATATGTATTATATGTATATATACATACATATATAACAAAATACGATGGCTGCGCTATGAAACGATTGGCAACCTTAAAATTAACTATTCTAGATTTTGTGTTCTTCCCCAAAATTCATCAGTTCTCCCATATTCTAGATCTTTTCACGTTACATAACTAAAACCTAAAATTAACCAAACACAGCTTAGTTATACTTATGCACCTACTTAGTATAAATACTGCGTCGCAAGTAATTACGTCATGTATTCCCTTTCTTAACTTCTGCCCTAGTCACATCTTCACGCTGCTATGTTTACTAGCCTAAAATGACGTCGTATCTTTTAACCTGTGTATATAAAAATTATTGTAATTGCCTATGATCAAATAGTGTATTGCTTATAAAGAAATGATTTTGATGTGCCTAAAAATAAAGATGGTAATTTGCCGAACTTAGTTTTTCAACGTCTTCTTCCTGCTTTTGCACTTAGCCATCACGACTATGCAGTAAAATATGACATATATATATAATATATATATATAATAGAGAGAAGAGAGAGAGACAGACAGAGAGAGAGAGATACCCACTCTGTTACCGGGCTCAGTGAGCTCAGTTTTTTTATTTTTATTCTATTTTATTCAGTTTATTTCTATTCAGATTTTTATTTTTATTTTTATTTAGTTTTTGTTTTAAAAGCGACTTAATTACGCTGTTTTTAAGTTTCGGTTAAGGTTTTACGCCTTTAGTTATTCTGCATGCAATACTTGTAGAATTATCCACAATTTGCAAGTTGTTTAACTGGTACTAAGCCTAACGAAACCGCCGTTTTTTTACATTTCAAACTTTTTGTAGAAGAGTGAATTAAGTCAATTTGTTTACCAATATCAATATCTTTCTTTTTGGCAGAGTGTGACCAAAAGTTAACTTTTACTTTTGTGCCCCGAATATTTGGTCTTCCTGCCCGTTAGCCGAATTGCTTGTTTTTTATTAGAAACTCTAATTTTAATTGTAAAACTTGTTTTTTAACTATTTTAACCAGATTTGTTGTTTGATGTTTTATTTTCTGTGTTTTACAATTTTAATGAAGATGTTTTGAGTTTTTATGTATTTCTGCCTTGCCGCGAAGTGAGAACAGGAATTAATTCAATGAGAAATACATTTCCAATGAAATATGTTTAAATGAAATGCAGCGAAGAATGTGCACTATTTAACAGGCCGTACGAGAAAGCCGTTTGATGCCTACGTCTGATATTTTCACCAGCATTTCAGATGGAATTTCATTGACCTCCTGACTAGTGCAACGCTTCAGAATCTGTGAGGTGGGAACACGTGACGCAAACACTCAGCTCTTAAGGTACCCCCACAGAAAAGTCGCAAGCACTCAATTCGTAGGCTCTAACTGACAACGGTGTATCCCCAAAACGTGTGAAGATTCTTCTCGCGATCATCGCACTTGCCATCGTGCCTCCAGCGGTATTCATCTTGTTTCAAGTTAAACTGATTACAGATCATTGCTCTCTCTCTGTAATTCAGGGATCGGAGAAGTTTTCAAAAGGTCTAATATGACGTTCCCTATTGACTGTAACTGCGTTTCCTTCGAAGTCGAAACACCGCAACAAACTGTGACCTTTTCACTATGAAGTGCTTCTTCGTCGAATCCCTGAGGATTAACAGTACTGTCGCGCGTTTTGTTTTCTCACTGGCCTGTTCTTTTAAAATGTGCCTCATCCAATATAATCGCTATGGGAGGAATGTACACTGCGCCCCCCCCCCAAAAAAAAGGAGGCGACAGTTCTATACTCCCGTTCTAATGGGCCGATTGACGAAATTCAACTTGCGTTTTTCATGTCGTGAATGCGCGATTTAGGATATGTATTAGATTCATATACAGCTTTGTTTTAATATGGTATTTTGACACAAAATCAGACTTTTTCTGAAATGACATGCATGATATCATTTCTCATTTTTCCCAGTGGCAGCAGTTTCGCGTGTTGGAGGTACAGATGCTTTACTTCGAAAAGTATTGCCGTTGCTCGCTTTCATATCGTAGAGTCTGTTGATGAAAAATTTGTATGTTTTGCGAATTCTATGTATATAAAGAGACATGTGTGTTTGTTTGTGTGTTCGCGTTATTGATTTCTGATCAATTATGATGAAGTTTTTGCCACATTTAATCGACTAAAATTATTGTCATTTGGTGCACTAACTTCAGTATTTTTTTCCGGTAAAACTAAAATGTAATTTTCATTTCTATGCACCGAAAACATTGTCTTCGGATGACCAAGTTGCTTGTCTTTGTGTAGAAAATCTAATTTCGCTTATTGTGCATTTTTTTAACTGATTTTTAACCGTATTTGGTGTTTTAGGTTTTTCTTTATTTTGCAATTTTGATTGAAGATGCTATGAGTTTTCATATATTTTTTGGCTTGGAACAAAGTGAGAACTGAATTAATTGACTGAGAAATATATATAAAATGGTATTCCAGGAAATAAGTTTAAACGAAGTGCAGGAAAAAATGTCTATAATTTAATAGACCTTACAAGAAACCATGTGATTTCTGCATCGCATATTTTTCTTTTACTCAGACGATAATGGTTTCCTTTTCAAACTGTAAAACTGCAGTAACTAGATATTTCCCTGTTCATACAATTCCATATGCAGGTGGGGGGAAGTGTATAAATAGAATGGGAATATTGGATCTCTCAAAATTGAAACTCTTTAAATATGTATTAATGTTAAGTAAGAATAAAGGCTTAGTTTTATTATTTAGTTATCAAAAATTCTCATTTACTTTACGGTGAAATTCTCTCTATTATGTTACAATAAATCTGAAGACTTTAGATTGCTAGCTTTTACAATCATCTTCATAGTTATCGTCATCATCCAGTTTCTTTTACTATGTCCCATTTCGCTGATATTCTAGAAAGGTTGATTAAGGTTTTCATAATTTATCATTCAGCTTGGAAATGATTTCTACATTCAAGTTGTTGAATATTTAAAAGAAAAAATAATGTAAACAAGTAAAGCAAAAACATGTGAGTTACCTTGAAAGCTTTCTGCATTCATAATTCACTTTATAATTTCTTTATTAACCTAAGAATTGCTAATGCTGTGAATTAGAAACGTACAGCTAAAAATAATGATGACTTGTTTGGGGAAGCTTTTGTTGATTAGCTCTTAGTTTTCCGGTATTTTAAAAATGACAAATTGCAAAAATTAAGCAGTTAATAATTTATGTATAACAATAACGGCTTACGACTAAAAATAACCGCAATATATCTTACGAATATTTCCCGTTTAGTTTTGATAGATTTGTAGAGGCAATAGGTTATTTCGAAGCAGGAGACATGAAAAATGAGCAATGCCCTCGCCGGAACTCGAACCTCGGACTTCTTGAATACACACCGAGTGTATTCAATATTACACTACAAAGGCATTTTAAGAAGACCTCTTAGGGGGACTAAGGATTAGGCGACCCAGTCGCCAAATCCTTGTGGTGGAGAACCATCATCCCCGACCTTTTTAGTTCGGGCGCCACTAAAGAGACATTAGGTATTTTGAAAACAGGAGATATGAAAAATGAAAATGCACCCACCGGGACTCGAACTTCCGACCTCTCGAATACGCTCCGAGCGTAGTAACAACTTAGAAAGACGTAGGCAAAGGCAAACACGCTCTATTCATTAAGCCTAACTCTCTCTGTTGAAATCATTGAACTTGACTGAAATACTATTCTCCTTCTCATTTGCATTTAACGCCATTCTAAAACTGCATTCTGGTAGGAAGTTGTAAGTTGAAGCTAGGTAAGATAGGACAGATGCATTAACCTAAAAATAACTTTTATAAAGGTAAAGTATGTCTTACAGACTACCCATTAATATTATTCAGAGACTTTGTAGAGTCTGTCTCGTTTTGGTTAACATACACTAAATCAAGACTCTAAGTAGAACTAAGCGATTTATCGCTATGTCTAGATCAGCAAACACAGCATAAGAAAGATGTAAAAGATCTTTTTACTAGGAACTAAAATAAGATGAACAGATAGAACTCGTGGTGCTTACAAACTCAGCCATCCTTTATGGATCGATATCAAAAGTAATGAATTCAAATTTGAACTAAACCTAAGTCTTAAATAACCAAAGACTACGCAGAAATATTTAACACGCAGATTCGCTCTAACCTACACCGACATGACAACACTATTTGCAAGAGTAAAGCAACGCTGTAGATAGGAATGCTATCATAGAATAATCAGCTATTAACGTGGCTTTCAAAAGGCGGAACACGCTCTGACTAAAATAATGTAAAACCCTCACTTAATACACGCAAGCTAAAATTTGTATTCTGGTAGGAAAACGGAAAGGGAGAAGTGACAGTAAAGTTTCGAAACATAAAATAAATACTTTAAAATTAATATTAATATATAAAGAAAAGAACTGCATTTTTCATCTAGGAGTAAGATTTACTTAGTGGTATAGGCATGTTTTGCATATCAATAAAAGAAGGATGGCTACTAAGGTATCAAATCTCAAGTATTTAATCAAAAACCATAATAACTGTTAAGTATAAGGGACAGAATCCAAACGATTAGAACGCAATTATCCATAAAAATGCCAAGTGCAAATTATTTGTAGAAGAACAAAATACCGAACAGTTTTATTTCTTTCAGGAAATTTCATGAAAATATTGAAAAGTTAAAATTATTTGAATCTTTTATTGTTCTAGAAATGTCTATATCTACTTGCCATTTATGTGATATCTATATTTTATTGTCCTATTGTGATCTTTTAGAAAAAGATACTATATTCAATTATTTCTTTCTTTTACTTTGTGCGTGCATTTATTAGGATACTTAAAAGTTATCAGTTTTGATTAAACACTTGGGACATTAAGCATTACTCACTAATCTGGTTTCTATTATGTGAAATCAAAACACATCTACACCACTATATTTCTTTTAATTGGCCAATAACAGCAGTTTGTTTTTACAGTTATTTACTCTAGCAATTGTACCTACATTATTGAAGCTTTGAGCACAACCAGGGCATAATAATAATTCATTACAATTAATAACATTTCCTCGTTATATTATGTTTATACGCGGTGTTTCAGCAAATCGCTTGCAAACTTTCAGAAGAGATAGAGTATACCTAGATGATGGAAAATCACAATGCAATGCATGGTCGAAAAGGTTTTCCTGGCGTGGTAGTGACAACACAAAACGCAAGAAAAGAACATGAACAGGGTGAGGAAACATGTTTGTTATGCTCATTACAGTAGAACAAAGTCAAGAAATACGAACAAAATTAGACAACGATCGTCATCAAAGAAGGTGTGATGTAATGCAATGTAATATACAAATGTGCTGCAAACTTCCTGGCCGATAATAATCGGCCTCGTGGTTAACGCAGGACATCGAACACAGATTAAAACAAAAATGCGTTTAAAAACATGAAACGAAAACTCCCAGTATTGTTCTATTGACATTTATAAAGTTCATCAAATCCTTTGCAAATCTAAACTCTTTCCTGCAGCAATAGAGTTCCTTTATGTTACCATGTTTTTCCCTAACATGTGGCAATAATACGAGTCTTCGACGAAATGTCTTGCATTGCCTTCAGCACTATAAAAACTACAACGACTGTTATTCTTGTAAATTAAATCTTTTCAGGTACGCCGGAAAGCGCATGTGTCCAGTAACTATTTGATTGTAATGAAAATCACATATCACTCTCATACGAAGAAGGTCACGACCTTCTTTCTATGAGAAATTCTTTCCGAAATTATGACCCCGGACTCTGATGCAGACCTCACTTTTCCAGCACATGGAAGATCTGATGTTCTGGAAAATACAGGGCATGTCCCGAACTTCCCCAGCAGCTGCCATAATGCGTGCAATAAGTTCCTAGGCAATGCTAATGAGGGTTTCGTACACCAATGTCTTGACGTACCTCCAGAGGAAGTAGTCAATGCAAGTGAGATCTGATGATCTTGCTGTCCTATGCACCGGACCCCCCCCCTGCTGATCCCATGTTCAAGATATGTTCCGAAAGTAATTTAAGATACTTTCTTTGATGGCGACTGTCTGTTTTTGTTTTTTTTTCTTGATTTCCGCTGCACTAAGCATAATAAATATATATTCTTAATATGTTCGTGTCCTTCCTTTTTCATGTCTTGTGTCGTCACTATTGCGCCAAGCTTTTCCGACCATGCATTGCTGTGTTTTCCCATCCCCAAGGTGTACTGTATATTTTCTAAATATTTGTAACCGATCTGCTGAAACATCCGGTATATATATATATATATATATGTCAGAAATAACAAAATACGATAGCTGCTTTAAAAAATAATTGCCGACCTCAAAATTAACATTCTAAATTTGGTGCTCTTCCCCTGAATTCATTTGTTGCCCCACATTCGAGATCTTTCTATCGTTATGTAACGCTACTTGAAAAGAGCAACTAAAACTAAAACTACAATTATAGATTAGCTGTACTTGTACATTAAGCTTGCTATAAATACCGCTGGCGATTAATTTACTTCACTTCTTCTGCCGCATTCCTTCCCCTAGCTTCCGCCTTGCCGACACCTCTGTTTTTGCTACGCCTCCCTTTGTTCTTAGTCTAAGATGGTATAACGTGCACATAAGAAATTATCGTAATTGCTATGATTAAAGAGTATACTGTCTACAAGGAATTATTCTAGTGCGCCTGGAAATCTGCAAATAAAGATGCTAATTGGCTACATCTAGTTTGGTATTAACTCCTTCCTCTCGCTGTACCACTCAGCTATCACGATTGTGCTTCGAAATTATTAAATATATATATGTATATGTATGTATGTATATACACGGTGACTATGAAAAGGGGTAAAACTTTACAGGGTGATAGAACAATATTTGTCATAGAATGTATAGTCGGAACGCAAGCTGTGGAAAGTTTAAAAGTAGTTTTCCACTGTTGCATTTAAAGATTTAACACAAGAATGAGAGGAGATACTTCAGAAAACATTTTATTAACAGAAGTGTAATTGATGTTGTAAGGTTTATCTTAAGTTTATTAACAGTTATTTTAAGTTTTGTATCTTTCCTATCTTATTCTAATTTCAGCTTACAATTTCCTGCCAGGATATGAATTCAGAAACGCAGTTAATGCAAATGAGAAAGAGTACTATTTAAATCGTGACTTAACCGACTTCAAGAGAGAGAGTTTGATTCTCTGACTAGCGCGCGTTTGCCTCTTGGTTACGTCTCTCTTTGCTTTTGCTACGCTCGGCCATACCTTAGGCCCTTGCTTGGCTTCGCCGATTTAATTAATACTTAGCGGCCAATTAGTTAGATCTCTGATAGCTTCGGCTATACCTTTTAAATAGCTTAGTTAAGGTAGTTTTAGTTTAAATTATTATTATTTTAAGTTCAAGCCCAAGTGTCGGCTTTGTGTAAAGTCCCAAGTAGGAAACCGGACTGTAAATATACTGAAAAATAAAGGGTTGTAAACCCTCCTGAAGTTTTACGTGTTCAGTTCACACACTTAAGCGATTATTCGCTTGTTAGTGTTCGTGGGGTTCTAAGTTAGAACTTAGGGATTAAATAAGTAAAACTCCACAATGTACACGCTCAAAGAAATTGCTCGAAAGATCTTCCGCTGACTGTAATGCAGGCTTCGTGTCTGCGGGATAGGGATTGACGTACATTTGGGAAAACACCGAAAGTTTCCCGAGCATTGCTGGCAACAATGGTGATCCTGGCGACTAGATTGATATTGGTTTGAGAGGGGTACTTGTAGATCAGGCCTTTCAAACAGCCCCGCAGGAAAAGGTCCAAGCACGAGAAATCCGGTGATCTTGGTGGCCAAACTATGGGACTACCTCGACCAATCCATCGCCCTAAAAATTTCGTGGTTCGTATAAGCAGCCACGTATATGCAGTTCGTATAAGCAGATCTCTTCAATCCACGGTAGAAAATGCCATTGGGTGCGAGGACCGACCTTTTTTATACCATTTACAATGCCACCTAATAAGTCGCCGTTTGCTTTCTGCGAAATTTCTTATTATTAAAACATGTTATGATATGTGTTAAAATAAGGACATGTAAATAAACTGTTGAACTTAAACAGTACATTCTAAACGACAAAAGAAAATACCAATAATAAACTTATAGAATTGAGTAACATGAATCGTTTAATTAATTATATGACTGATATTATACAATTGTATTTATTGCAAGAACTCAAACTGTTATGACACTTCGAATTGCACAAGAGTGCTTTGCTTTTATAACTGCATTTAGTCATGGAGCACTTCTTTCTGCTCTTCTTTTCGCTTCTCATTTTGACCTCCACAACAACATATCTTTGCTTGTCGACATACACCGACATACAGCATACAAGTTTTGATAATAGAATAATATATCAACCAATATCTCTTAGAAAGCTTTCTCTGTAAACAAGTATATGTGTCTATTTAAGACAAGTATTGCTTGTATAGCTGCATTCTTTCACCCGTAAAGTTTTGTCCTCTTTTTCAGATTCACCCTGTGTATACACATATATATATATTGTTGCGTTATACGGGTTCGTGGATTTGAGAGTATCCGATGAAAACACGATGCAGAACAATAAAAAGCACAATTTATTTACAAGAATCACTATTTACAGCACAGTTCCAAAATTACCTTTAAAAGCGTCGAAAATCTACAATAAATACGCTGAAACAATCAGCCACACAGCTTCAGGCTGTAACTGTAAAGGTAGCTTCACGGCAACACTAAACTTATAATAAGCACCGTGGAACAATCACCAATACGCTGTCGAGCTATACTGTAAAGGTAAGCTTCACGGCAAAGCACTATCTCGATCGCTTTCCGTTCACAAAACTCTCGCGTGGCTTAGCACTCACAGTAAGTAGCTATTCTCACAATATCGGCTCTCAGAAACGCAGGGGTTTATATAGCTTTTCCTTAGGTTCCACACGTTTCGAGAAATATCTCGACAGAAAGTTATTCTAGAAGCTTCCCGATTGGACCATGAGATATCGCCCATTTTGTAGCCAAATGGGCGATAAAGTTGCCAATCTGGCAACCCTACCATACACTATTTTATGGCAACCCTAGTGCTATGCCGGAAAGCTTACATACAGACGCAACCGCCGAATTTTTCGCAAC
>KK118531.1:453246-486277 GCA_000611955.2 Stegodyphus mimosarum
GAAAACAGCAACCCTTTAAATTTTCTCACGTACACCCTTTTTCCCACGACAACGAAAACAAAGAAAATCTTCTAGAACATTCTAAGATGATTCATCTTTACCCGAACAACAATGACACTGCAAAACTTCGTTCCTCACCAATCTTTCCAACCAAGAACAAACGCCATAATTAAATACAAGGATATAATATTGAAGCATTATATATATATATTTCAAACAAAAATATAAATATTACCAAACTAAAATATTAATACCTTAATTAGTAATTTAGATAATTAAATAAGATTGTGATTTTTCTAAATAAAGGAAATAATTAACTTGAACTCTTTTTTTTTTGAATTTGCAGACAATCATCAACACAACATTTCCTACATAACAATAGTGATTTAATAAAAGAGGATTTTAAATCCCTTTTAAGTGCAATTATTCTCCAACTCAATCACAGTATTCTATCACGGAACATAGCTGCATTCAGCTCCCTGTTCAAGATCAGGTCTTTAAGCTTTTACGAAGATGTTTTCCAAGAATATGCACCGAACACTTAGTCCTGACATAGTTTATTTATAATTTTAATGTGTATTCAGTTGTTAGGTTATAAAAGTACTCCCACCATTGTGGTCTATTACTTTAAAATAATCACTTTAAGGCCGCTGCCAACCCCCTCGTCTGTGACCGTAACTTTTGTCGTTATGTTTCCACAACATCTGTTTTCTTCCCTTCATTTGAAAATGCAGTTTAAGCCAGCCTCCATTCTCGCCCTTTTCATGAAGGTAAACATAAATGAAGTGCCAGGGACGGACTGAGTGACTCGACGTTTTTTCCTCAGCTGTTGTTCCCATGGTTACGAGTCAAATTGAGGGGCAGAAAATCTTGAAGTTCCCATTTTATAGTAACATACTATGGTACAGTTTATAAATGGTATGAATAATACTATATGTTAATTGCTAGGCTGATGAAAAAAGTTCATTAGTAGACACTTATACTATTAGAATAGTTTGTAAAGCCATTTTTAGGGGAAAATGTTATGCATTCGAATTCAGAAAGATAGCCAACCCCTTTTAGAGATAGTAGGCATTTTTTTGTATACAGGAGAGATGAAAAATGAGCAATGACCTCCCCGGGACTGGAACCACGGACCTATCGAATGCGCGCCGAGCGTGCTGACTGCTACACCACGAAGGCATGCGAAGGCGGGAGAAATACCTTATACACTCCTCCTTCTAAACGGCAACTGGGGATTAGAGGATTCAATCGCAAAATCCTAGAGAATCATCATCTACCATCTTTTTTAGTTCGGGCTCCACTGTAGAGATATTAGGTTACATCGAAGCAAGAAGACGTGTAAAATGAGCAATGCCCTCGCCGGGACTCGAACCACTGACCTCTCGAATAAGCGCCGAGGGTATTAACCACTACACACGAAGGCATGCTAAGAAGGCGGGAGAAATACACTACACGCTTTTAAATCTTAAACTACATTTGATAAATATGACTTTCTCGAATGCATTTATTTTCTTCGTTGAAGCAGTACATGTATCTCCACATTTTCAGTTTTCTATTGCCTTTCTATATGAGATATTATGAGGTATTTTCTCCCTTATTTCTGCATGTCTTCGTGGTGTAACGGTAGCACACTCGGCGCGTATTCGAGAGATCCAGGTTCGAGTGCTGGCGAGGGCATTGATCATTTTTCACGTCTCGTGCTTCGAAATAACCTAATGACTCTGCAATATAAATAAAAACTTTATGAAGAAATATTAGGACATGAATTATTGCGAACAGTGGTTTCATTAAATACACTTTTCATCTGTTTTCTTCTGTAATAACATTTACATTTCTATACAGAGAAGAAAATATTTCACAAACTGCTCATTCTTTTCTTCTTACAAGACACTCATTTTAAACATTCTCTAAATTATCAGCCATTACTGACGGTTATGCATCGCATGAAATCCTTTTAATTAAACATCTCATTCCATCAATATTTCTTTTCCGATCCTTTTCTTCGAATTCTATCTCTTATTATCGAGTTATATCTCCCAACTCTTTAATTGCGATAGCAGATAACTCACGTCCGCCTGGGATTGAAATTATGAAACTCTCCCTACCAATCAGCAAAGAAAATCACCCTTCGCTCTTCTCCTATTAGAAGATTTTTCCCCTTTTCTCCCCAGCTAAAAACGTAGCCGTGTCTACCGCGGGAAGAAGAGGAGAATAAGAGTCAACAGTCATAACACGGTAGCGCCACAGGGTGTATTACAAGTCAGTCGTCCCCTCTTTCATTAAACCACCGATAGTAACACAGGAGTCAATATTGACATGCAAGGCACGGGTTTGGCTCTCGTTATGCCAGCGGAGCCAATTTTCTGCCTTATCGGCTGCAGTGAAACCCCTAAAAGACAACAGACGCCGCAAACAACCCCAGCCGATGTAATATGCCGGAAGGGACGGTAGGGATTCAGGTCTTAATAATGCTTCATGATTCCAGAAAACATGCTCCCTGATTTTCCCTATTTTATCCGCCTTTTCTTAACTAGAGTAGGAGAAGAAATCCCTACGACAACCTCTGACCAGTGAGAAATATTTGTCTTCTGAAATGTAGCCAGACTTGGAGATGTTTTAGTATTAAGTGGACCTGTGGATAAGATTGTGATGTTTTAAAGTACGATCTTAACTCTTGGTTAATGGAATTTCCTATTTAAGTTCTGTTTCTATTAATCCGATGCAAAAAGTGCAAACCTGATTCAAATTATTTCCGATTTAACAACAAGGTTTTTTGGTTTAATGATTGTTTCCACTGATCTGGTAAAAACGAATGAAACCAGTTTAAATTATCTCCCATTAAACAATTCATTTTTAGATTTAAAGATAATCTCTATACTATTTAATGGTATATGACGAGTAAAAATGGTATATGACGGCTGAGCCTTAGAGATTTTTTTCCAAAGTAAATCTAATTGTTTTTGAATTTGGCACTCTTTTTAATAAATTTGCCGTATTTGTGCATTTTTGTCTTTCCTTTCCTTTAGTTATCCATATTGTTCATCCATTGATGTAAAGTAAGCCATCAGCAAGATATCGAGCGCAGAATACATATAAGAACAGATTAATGAGGTATTCACCTAGGAGCCATTTGCAATACTTTGCAATGGAACTCGTAGAACCAAGCTCGAAAAGGTGTTTCCAAACGTGGAAGACCAAAAGTAAGGTTTTGGACATGAGAAAATCTAGTTTAACTGCCACAGAGCCACTAACGATCCTCAATGTAAAGTGCAGCGCAATTACTTTTCTTAGAATTTCTGCGCCTTGAATGAATTATAGTCTTTGTGATGTTGGACTTAATGAGAGTCCATTAGTAGACATTTTGCTCGTTTCTGTGAACATCGAAGGGCAAGATACAATGGACAATATTAATGCATGAAACAGGTACCTCACTAATAATGAATTTAGTTTAATTTATTCATATGTAATAACAGTCATTATATAGATGGTCAAGAGGTTCCGTTTGTAATATAAAACTACCGGGAAAGTCTGCCAGATGAGTGGGCTTCAGCCCACTCCTCTGGCAAGGCAGGCTTCAACTGGTAGGCTTTTTAAATCGAAGCAAAATTTATATGCGCATTTGAAAACAAAATGCATAACAGCATAATTCAATCATTTTTAAAGCAAAATATTGAGCAATTTACTAACATATAAGAATAAAAAATTGAGCTCAATGAGCCGAGTAACAGACTGGATATATATATATATACATATATTTATATACTTATATACTATATTATATAACAAAAAGGGAGGTGCACATCTACATGCTATAGCAGCCCTATGTACAAAATTCCAACGTTCTGAGGCTATCGTTTTTGAGTTATGCATACGTACGTACGCACAGATGTTCACGAAAAAATCTTTCAAAATCCATTTTAAAACCATTTTGTAATTTTTTTGGGGAAAAGTTATGCTTTACTCTGTCCTTACGTACAGATACCACGCATCCTTAAATTGCATTCGATAGCTGTCAAAATGGAGATTTTCTTTGAAATATGATACCCTAAATTTTTCGCGATTGCAATACTTCCTTTTTACTTCGTACAAGGAAATAAAAACATGTTTATTTACCCAAAAACATTTACGTATTTTCGGAACCATATTGCTTGAGTAGTATTACCTCATGTTTGATCAACTATTTGATAATCATTCATAATTTTCCGGAATGATAAGACTATAATTGTCGACAACTAAACTAATAGAGACTTGTCTAGAAGATTCTAAAATAATAACGATTAGATGTTTTAGTCGTTACAAGGACTTAAGTCCAAATAAGCATTTGAAGCATTTAAAACAAGAATTAAAATGTTTCACAAACTGGGGAAACGATGTTTTCCATTCTCTTGTCCACCGTTAAAGACCATGTTTCGATGCTGTAGAAATGTAATCAATAGTTACGGAACATTTAGCAGTTGTGTATTGAGTCAGTTAAACTATATTTTTTTTCATAAAAATATATTCACTTTTGTTCTTCAGTAATATATATATTTGTAAAAATGATCTTGTTCAAATAAAGAAAATTATAAGCATTGAAATATGCAAAAGTAGTTAGCTGAAAAGGAGCGTTAGCTCAGAAGGGTTATTAATTTCGTTTTGGCATTTTGCGTCGATTCGCTGTAACTGTCCGTATCACTTTTCAAACTGTTGCCGTCAAATATTATCGCTCTGTGTTATATTTAAAGAAATTAAGCAATGAATCTGGAAGCCCAAATTTGGAATTTGTTTCATTACCGGTTTCATATTTTGTAACACTTTAATGAATTTTTGATTAAGGAAATCAACGATTTCAAAGCGAGCAATGGCAACACTCTACGCGAAAAAAAATTACCTCCAGCGCGCGAGACTGTGTATCGGAAATTTTAAAGATATGTTCATTTTAAAATTATTTTGCGATATTGCTGTTGAATTGAGTTTTATGGTTTAAGTTTTAAATGATATTTAATAAATAAACATAACACAGAAAATGTTAAAAAAAGCCTCTTTGGGCGTAATGTAAAACCTGAAAGCTTTCAGATCTAAATTTATTTTTTAGATTTCATTTATATAAATTAATAGATATGAAGCAAAGTTATAATTTGTAACAAAACTGAATTTTAGGGGATTTTGGAGAATGTTTTGCCAGATTAGTATTATATTTAGTGATATTTTAAAATAACATCATATGACATAATATATTTAGCTAAATTTTGTAACATATTAAGAAATTAAATACTGTTTCGTGCCTACGCGTTCGTAATAGATTGAATGCACAATTCCGATAATTGATTAATAAAATTTATTCCTACCAAAAGAATTATAACTGAACGCTGAAATTTTCCTCAGAAATATTCGTTCAAGTGTTCACAATATCACTCAGGATAATCACTAGTTATACTTCAAACTACTAAAAGCGTTAAACACAAAGCAATGCAAAGCGCATCTAAAGGGAAAGCTAAATCTGATGTCTCAGTTCACGCAGAATTAAAGAACGTGCATCAACAGTAGCTAAGCAATTATGAACTAGACGCTTTCTCTTCAACCTTTTATATATAGTTCAGCCGGTCTCTAGAAATTTCCAGGAGTTTCTGCTTCTCAAGATTAATGGGAAGCAATAAGATGATGTAATTACCATTACAGCTAACATACTGGCCAATTACATTCATTTAATTTCAATACAAATTAACGAGATACGCATTTATTCAATGTTAAAATGCACGTGCTCCTATATTTTTACTTTTTCCGCATAGCTTTCTCTTAAAATTTGTCTCGCGCTGTCTTGCACGGGGAAATACAACAATTTTAATTACAATTTTACTAAAATTATCTATCTAAATATAAAATTCGTAACAATACCAATAAATACGGACAGAAATGTTTAAGCTCAGGCTTAGACAGAAGTTTCTAATAGTTATTACTATTAGAAATGCTATAAATAATGCTGTGAATACTTCTAGGAATTAGTTATAAATAGTTAAAAGATTTCATAAGAAAACGGCAAAAGCGGAGTTTAAATGCATGTTTACATTTATTTTCCTGTGAAGGTCTGAACATATTAAGAAACTCGAAAATAAAGTCGCACCCTAATGTAGTACAAATAATCATTGGACAATACAGAAACCATTGAAAGTAAAATAAAAATTAAAAAGAAAAATAAATATTGATCTCCTTAGTTCAACGCTTCAAACAGAACTTAACAAGGGAAAAGTGTTTTGAAGCCTTGTTCCGAGTTGATCAATGAGTTTCGAATAGAGGTTTTGTTCCTATATACTTATATGAATTAGTTATAATTCAATACTTATTAGAATAAATTACAAAGAATACTGAAAACGAATAATACTGTGTTACTGTCTTCATTTTAAAATAAAAATAATTTAGTTTCCCAAATAGTTACAAAACTTCTTCCTTTTCTTCAGTTATATGAATCGTCTTCATGCATATTATAGAGGCTATTAGCACATTTTTTCTATCCCATTCCTCCCAAACTAGAGGTATTCTATCCCATTCCTCCCGAACAGCTTTCCAGAGTCCTGTTAGGGTTTGGGGACAACGTTTGGATAATGCAGTTTTTAAAAGTCCGAAAGCACAAAACTCCATAGGTGACACATCGGGAGATTTAGTAGGGATATCAGTGAAGGGTATGGCCTCGATACCAGTTTTTTGTTCCATTTCTTTTAGGAAATTTACAGTGGATTTTGATCTGTGACTGCTAGCTTTGTCCCGATGGAGTCTCACAGATCACTGTGGGTAAAGCGATGGTATTTCATTCAGAAAAATTAGCAATAAAATATGTTCCCGATAGTATTTGGATTTAATCTTGACATTTTTTTGCACTCTCTTTATTTTTAACTTGCCATTATAAGAAAAACCAGCAACCATCATGAATCCCTTAGAAAAACTTTCTTTCGATTCTTTGAACCATGTACTTAAATTTTTTTCTCCCCTTTCATGATAATAAATAACTCTTTTTTTGTTACAATCATTTACATACACCCATGCTTCATCTATTGTGATAATTGTTTTCCATTTTTCTTTGGATAAGTGTTTCTCATATAGAATTCTGCAGCGTGTCCTGCGTCGAGCGATATGCTTTGGAAGAAGACGATGCACATTGCGTTTTTTCGCTTTCTTAAGATTTAAATCGACGTTTATCATTTTGTTTACAGTGGACACCGAGCATTTTAATGATTTTGCAACTGTCCTTTGACTAGGAGGATTTTCTTTTAACATTAAACAACGTACCTTTGCAATAGTCGAAGATGTCCGTTTTTTCCTTGGATACTTGTTTGGAATTTTTGTCCCACTTGAGGCTCCAATTTGACGTTTTTTTCCTTTCTTGTTGATGATATTACCTATCGACGCTTTAGATATCACAAAACCATGACTCTCACATCGTTTTTGGATAACGGAGTATGCATATTTCTCTTCGGAAAGAGCGTCAATGTAGCCTTCGAACCACTGCTTTGCTAAATTCGCCATTTTGAATAAAAACAAAACTTTCAAGCCACAGACGATAACTTTGACTTTTATAAACATAGTACAATTGCAATTACTTCGTTTGCAGCAAAGGAATTTTTATTACCGCTTACCAAAATCGTCTAAAAAATGTGCGAACAGTCTGTAGTATTAAATTCGTCTTGTAGAAAAACATTGAATTTTCCAGTATTTTATTTAAACGCCAGTAAATATGAGAAAACTATTTTGTTAATGCTGCTAAAATTTCAGCAGTAACTAGAATTTTAAATATAGAGAAAACAAACTTATTATTTTTTTGAAAAAATTTAAATCAGAAAATACTTGATTGTATTTAATAGTAAATAAAGTGTTTTGTGAAACGTCTCAAAATTAATGTGTCAGAGAAGTAATAAACCCATTTGAATTTCTGCCTTATTTTAACTCAATTTTCTTTAATAAAATGCATGTCACTGTCTTAAAATTTAAGATACTTTCTTATTCATAGCCTATTTTCAAGATATCAGTTTTGTTTAATTCTAAGAAATGCTTACAAAATCTCTCCCAATTAAGCTTCTAAGACATTCAATTTCTGAATTGTTGATGAAATACTGAAAGAAGTTCAAAGCGTATATTCTAGCAAAAACCTTTTAATTACTTTTGGCCGATAGCGAATTCGATTCAGAGAATTTACGTCGACGATTTATTTATTAGGGCTCTAAATTAAAACATTTTTCTCGTCAAAATATTTAACATTCTTTGATGTAAATTAAATTTTCGAATTTCGAAGGATAAACTTTCATTTAAAACTTTTACTTAATCATCTCGATACGTGGTTACGCAATTTTACACTGCTTTTAAACCTCTTTGAAAAAGCAATTTGAATTTTTAATATCATTGCTTTAAATAGCCACGAGCTTACTAATTAAATGACTGCGTAGCAAAAATGATTCATTTAATTCAGAATTCGTAAAATGTAGTTTTTTTTTTATTGATGATTCATTTACCAATTTTTATTCTAATTAAGACAGGGAGAAAAAAGCAAATTTAATTTGGAACCATAGGGTAACACACAGGTTAAAGCTCACTGGATTTAAAGAATCGTTTGAGACAGTGGAAGAAATCCGCTATATCAGGAAAACGTTAAAATAGGCATTAAGCACGCAGTAGATATAAATTTATGTAATTGCATCAGTATAAAGAATTCAGTGAAGCAAATAAACGCAGCGGGATTAAAATACTCTTACGCTGAGTTTTATCTACTTTTCTAATTGATATTTAGCAAATGTGCTAAGTAGTAGGGATTGTTTTAAATTTTCTAGAAGCCGAACCTAAAAGATTCTTGAATCGGTAAAAGTTTACAATTTGGTGCCGCTTGGTTTTTGGCGATTCTGTTTTGATGCCAATGATCGGCGCCAATAAGACACAATTTCAAGATGGCAGCTACACAAAACCAAAACAAGAAGTCAAAGAATTTCACAAACTCCGTGTCCATGTACACATCGACCTATTTTCACTTAAAAAAACATTAGAGAATTGCACATACTAGTCGTTGCACATTTTGACTTTGTTCATCTGCACATCGATTTATTTTCAATTAAATAAATCAAGAAGCTAAAACCATGTTAAAACTCTCATGGTAAACAGAAATGGGGTTTCATCGCCAAAGCTGAACAAAATGTTTCGCCAAAAAACAAGGGGCACCCAATTCTACACTAGAGCCTTGAATCTTTCAGATGATGATAACAATAAAAAAGAAAAAAAAATATTATTTTTTATTTCCTTGTACGAAGTAAAGGAAGTATCGTAATCTGAATCGAAGGAGATCTTTCCGTGACGACTATTATGCAAACACATACACTGACGAGCCAAAACATTATGACCACCTTTATATTTTTCAATTAACTTTTCTGGATGACGTGGAGGGCAAGTGATTAAGTGGAAATCTTATTTAACTGCTGCTGCAGAAGATAAGGAATCATTTTCATACTTACTTTTGTGAGTGATGGGAAAGACTGTTGATTTAACTCTTTGAGGGTCAGGTAAAGGCAATTAACTTTTTCAGCAAAACTCTTGTTTTATTTACTCTATCAGGTGTTACAACGAAATTATTTGCGGCAATTACACATATTTTGTCCAAGACCCGTGAGAAAAATGACCACTTCTGGTGGTTAGTGTCAGTGACCACCGCCTACAGAACACATCCCTACAAATCTGTCTCTATGGTACTCATGGAAACAGTTTCCTTTTTCAAGCAGAGTGCAACTTTGCATGTTCTGCATTCCCTCACTGTTCTTACAGGCTTTTTCATGGTGTTGCAAAGTGCACAACGTCGGGATGTTGCCTTCGATGGTTGATGCTTAGTTTCTTGAAGACGAATTGCTGCATCAACTACTGGCTTATGTTTCTTGATTGCCATCTAGTAAGCTACAAGAGAACTTCAGAAACGGTCAGTCTTGTGGTGACTGTAGGTAACCGCCGCCCTTCAAAGAGTTAAGCGAACTTGATAGAGGGTAGATTGTAATGGCCGAAGACTCGGAACGAGCATCTAAGAAACCGCATGACGAGTAGGCAGTTCTCGATCTGCCTTTGTTAGAAATTATGCAAAGTGGATAAATGACGGGGAAACCAACAGTAGGCTCCAAGGTGATGGACGTCCACGTATCATTAAAGAAAAAGGACATCAGCGCTTCGTACAGCAAAATCAGCGCTAGACAGTGGCACAGCTGATAGCCCAGTACAATGCAGATCTAAGTGCACGTGTTTCGGAACACACAGTTCAGTGGAAAGTGTTGGATATTTGACTCCTGTGCCTCTGTTGACTAAGCATCATTTACAACTACGCCTACAGTGGTCCCGAGAAGATCGAGACAGGACCATGGATAAATGGAAGACAGTTGCCTGGCTGGACGAATCACAGTGGTCATTATCACGTCTATGGTCCTTTCAGGGTACATCGTCTTCGAGACGAACAGTTGCTTTCCGCCGTACACGAGGTCATACACATCCTGGGGGTGGCGGTATTATGTTTTGGTGGACGTTTTCATGGGCAGCTGCGGACCCTTGCTTGTTGCAGTCAAACAGATCATGCAAGTTGCAATCAAATTTTGCCTTCAAAGAGGGCCTTTCTAAAAAATGGGCTCGTGCTTATTTTACATATAAGGCAACCAATGAAAATTCTTATGTGAAACCTGTTCGCCACGATTTGAACTTACGTTGAACTACCATTATTCAGCGATTTTTTCCTTAAGCCGCATGAGGAGAGAAGAATATATCAAGAATTATCGTACATAAACACTGAGCGTGGATCAAAAACTTCTGCTCAGAAAAAATAGTAGCGTAGCACTTAAAACTGCCGTGAAGTAATGCTAAGGATTAGGGTTTCAGTGAAATTGCACAATTAAGCTGTGATTTTTTTAAAGAACTTTTGTCTTGGGCATCACTAAAACTAATTTTTCAAAAGTTGAATTAAAACGTTTAGTGGTTTGTTTGTTTTCTGAAAGTTTTGGCCCTCAAGATTCGATTTATGGAAAATAAAATAAATAAAATAATAAAAAAGAAGAAGAAAGAGAGGGAAAAAATTCGAAAGCTTTGAAATTTTATATTACGCCTAATGGGGCGTTATTTTATTTACACATACCTGCGCATTTTGAGAGCATTTATGCTGACGCCCTTTTGGGCTAAAAATATTTAAAAACAGCGTATCTTTAAAATTTCCGATAGACAGTCTCGCCGGCTGGAGATGAAAATACTTTATTAAGTACAGTGTGTTGCCACTGCTTGCTTTGAAATTTTTGTGTTTTTTAATAAAAAATTCTCCAAAGTTTAAAAAATATGAAATAAATAATAAAACAAATTCGAAATTCAAGATCCGGGCTCTCAGGTGCCCATATTCGGGTAGAGGACTACGTTATCCGAAATTTGATGGCTCGAGGTATCGTTTTTAGTCCAAAGGGATTTTGTCCCTGAAGGACTACTGTTTTCATTTTGCGATTTTGCGTTGAATCACTATAAACGGATGTATCACTTTTCAAATTGTTGCCACCAAAAGTTATCACTCTGTATTACATTTATAGAAATTAAATAAGGAAGAATCTGCATAAATGTATGTATATTTGTCTAAATGTGATAAAACAACGGTACCTAGAGCCATCCAATTTTGAATAACGTACGTTTTCACCCGAATATGCGCATATGAAAACCCAAATTTGGAAACTTTTTTATTACCTATTTCATATATTATAAAACTTTTACGAATTTTTGATAAACAAACTCATCGAGTTAAAAGCGAGCAATGGCAACACTGTACGGGGGGAAAAAAACCTTTTTATCTCCAGCGCGCGGAATTGTGTATCGGAAATTTTAAAGATATGCTTATTTTTAATTATTTTGCGATATTGCTGTTGAACAGAATTTTATGGTTTAAGTGCAAAGAACATGATATTTTATAAATAAAGTAACACACACACACACGCACAAAAAAAATTCTGAAATGTTTTAGATTTTAAATTACGTCCAAAGGGGCGTTTCTTCAACATTTTGTATGTTACATTTATTTATTAAATATCATGTTCTACCTACTCAAACCATACAATTCAGTTGAAAATAATTTTTAAATGAACACATCTTTAGAATTTCTGATACAGAGTTTCTGGTGATAAAAGTGGTTTTATTTTCTCCGTAAAATGTTGCCATTGCTCGCTTTGAAATCTTTTAGTTTGTTAATCAAAAATTCGTTGAAGTGTTACAAAATATGAAATGAGTAATATGAACAAATTTCAAATTCCAAATTAGGGCTTCAACATGCCCATATTCTATGGAAGATCACGTTATTCAAATTTTGATGACCATAGGTACCGTCGTTTTATCACAATGCGATACATACATTCATGCAAATTCTTCATTATTTAATTTCTTTAAATATAATACAGATCTCTAATATTTGGTGGCAACAATTTGAAAAGTGGTTCGCCGTTTATAGTTTTCAGCGCAAAATGTGAAAACGAAATTAATAGTCTTTCAGGACAAATTGCCTCTTTGGAGTGAAAAGAACACGTTGATTCGAAACTTGAGTTCTTCTAAAATTCGCGTCTTCAGAAATTCGAATGATCCATCTGTGTTAAATAATATGTAATACGTATATCAACGCATTATAAACTTTATTTATTCTCATTAACAGGAATGCAGTCAAACCTGATTTGCAGAAAACATTTCTTCTATTTCTTCAGTAAATTAACGAAGTCAAACGGATTTCCGACTACACATTTTGGCACCAATTTTAGGTTTCACCTCTGATCTTTCTGAGCCTAAGTTCAAAATTGATTTTGTAGCGTGAATTAACATGGTGAAATATGTTAATCTTTATACAAATGGCAGAATGACACCTCTCCTTTCAATTTTCGTTCTCGCATCGCGAACCTGTTAATCCATTTCATTGCACTAAATGTTTAAGATAATGATGTCATTTAAGTGAACGATAGTAATCGATTGAAAAAATATATTTTCAGTCTATCTCGTTTGTTCATCTCTCTCTCTCAATTAAATCACTTGACATAATTTATCTTAGGCTATTTTTTATTTACTGTACCTGTAAAAAATATAAATGAAAAAGAATTTTAGCAGAAATCATAGTCTGTAACTATACAATCTTGTTTATGAAGAAAGAGTAATGTTTGATGCTATGATAACTAATCTTTTTTTTTTTTGGCTGTGTTAATTTTGAAGAAAGCCGTTTATCGTTTTCATATTTTCCTTTTCGATTTTTGAAAACCAGTGTAGTCGATGAAAGCTAATAATTCCGATTAAATTATAAGAGATATCTCCCACATTCTTAGCGTGCCTTCGTGGTGTAATGGTCAGCACACTGAGCCGGTATTCAGAGGTCCGTGGTTCGATTCCCGGTGAAGGAATTGCATATTTTTCATGTCTCCTGCTGCCAAAAAAATGCCAAATGTCTCTACAGTGGCGCCCGAACTAAAAGGGTTGTGGATGATGACTCTCCACACCCAACCCAGGATTTGGCGACTAGGTCCCCTAAAACCCTAGTCGCCCTTTAAAAAGGGGAGTATATAAGGTATATCTCCCACATTCTTAGCGTGCCTTCGTGGTGTAATGGTCAGCACACTGAGCTGGTATTCAGAGGTCCGTGGTTCGATTCCCGGCGAAGGAGTTGCATATTTTTCACGTCTCCTGCTACTAAATAACCTAATGTCTCTACAAAATAACTTCAAAAAATTGTATATTTAGTTGTAATAGTGATAAAATTTTAGTATACTCATCGATTAATTATTTTATAATGTGATAATTAAGTTTTTATTCTTACTGCTTACTCCCGCATTCTTAGCACGCTTTCGTCGTGTAATTGGTCAGCAAACTCGGCGCGTATACGAGAGGTCCAAGGTTCGAATCCCGGCGAAGGCATTGCTCATTTTTCATGACTACTGCTTCAAAAAAATTCCTAACGACTCTACAATGGCTCCCGAACTAAAACCGTTGGTGGATGATGATTCTCAACCACCAGGATTTGGCGATTGGATTCCCTAATAACCAGTCGCCCTTTAAAAGGTTGGAATATATAAGGCATTTCTCTCGCCTTCTTAGCATGCCTTCGTGGTTCGTGGTGTAATGGTGAGTACACTCGGCGCGTATTCGAGAGGGCGGAGGTTCGAGTTCAGACGAGGGCATTGCTCATTTTTTGTGACTCCTGCTTCAAAAAAATTCCTAATGACTCTACAATGTAAAATATTAATAAGATGTAGTGTAATAGTTATTGCTTGGTTTGGTTTATTTAATTACGTCAAAGCACTCGATTGCTGTCTGCATAAAGGAAGAGATACCTCCTTGGAGGACTTCCTAAAGGAAACAGGTAGGTATACATGTTACATACGAGGAAAATCACGAAAACTCCTATGCAGCAAGCCCTTTCGACAGCATTCGAGCCCCCTTCCGAATTACCAGTATTCAGTGACTTCGGCTCGGCTGCTGGTGGGCTGACGTAAGAGTTATCTTCTGCCTTTCTGTACAAAGGCTGCATTTCAAATTTTTCTCAGAATTAAAAAAAAAATGCGGTGGAAAATAAAATAATTTTCTTATTAAAAAATCTGATGTGCACAACACATGGCTTCCGTGTACAGAATATTAAATTGTACGCATTTTTTTCCTGCCTTTCATTTAAACTTATTCCCTTGAATTTTGTTAATGGATATATATTTCTAATTCCATTCATTCAGTTTGCGTCAAGGTAAAAATACATAAAAACTCAAAATCTCTGTATTAAAAATTGAAAGATATAGAAAAACATAAAACAACAAATACAGCTCAAATAATTTTAAAAAAAATTATAATTCAAATTACAGTTTCTACTCAAAAACATGTAATTCGGCCAGAGGGCAAGAAGGCAGACTTTTTTGGTGCACAAAACTGAAAGTTTACTTTTGGTTTCACTCGGTAAAGAGACACTGAAGGCGCAGAAACTCACTTAATTTGTTATGGACGCTATGCTGAGTCAATATATGGGATAATTTAAAAGCTAAAGTGATAGTTCTAGAACGCATTAAGCATAATTTAATTCGCAATAATAAAAGAAGACGTTACTTTGTTGTTGCGAAGCTTAGTTTCTCTAGATTGGCAACGAATCCGCAATTCTGGTGTGTTATTTACACTAAGTTTAAAATGGAAAGAAATATGTCCGCTACGGTAAAATATTTAGGCTTAGCCGCACTTAAAAAACTTTAAAATTTTTGACAATTCTACAACTATAATATGCAGATTAACTAAAGACATAAAAACCTTAACCGGAACATGCAAACAACATAATTCAATCATTTGTAAAGCAAAAAATGCGCAATTTACAAATATAGAAGAATAAAGAAACTTATGTTACTGAGCGGAGTAACAGAGTTGATTCTTTAAATTTTATAAAAATTTTCAAATTGCGATACTGCTTGTTTAAAAGTTTTTGTTTTAACATATTTTAAAAATTCTTTGTTGCATTTATAGGATTGTTTGAAATTTATTAATTATGAATTTCAATTTTCGTCTTTGTGAAAAAGTAATTCTAAATTTTTTACTTTATGTCTCTACTAATATTTTTTCAGCAGCTTAATGCGCAAAAATACTAGGCATGTTTGTATTTTGTTTTTCTGAAAAACATTTTGTAATTTTATATATACGTATATTTATATACTTTTGGTGCTGCCGATTGCAACCAAAATACAACACCTACATCTTATAGCAGTCCTATATACAAAATTACAGCGTCCTGAACGTACTAGTTTTTGAGTTGTGCGAGATACGTATATATGTGCGTACGTATGTAGAGACGACACGAAAAAATTTCTCTTCTGAATCGATTTTAAATCAGTTTTATAATTCGTTTGGGGAAAAAGAATCCTGTATTCTGTCCTTACGTAAGAATGAACATCGTTAAATTACAGTCGATAGCAATCAAAATGGATATTTTCTTTCAAATTTGATACCCTAAATTTTTCGCGATTACAATACTTCCTTTTTACTTCGTACAAAGGAAATAAAAATAGAATTTGCTTTATAAAATAAAATGTCTTAAAAGAAAAACCAGGGAATGAAATATAGTTATTTGCGAATGGAAAATAATAGCATTTCCTTAATTCACTCAGTTGACAAAAAATTGTGGAATAAGGAATAAAATGGTTTTCGAGGGAAAATAAGAAGTGTGATAATTTAATAATGTAAGTAATATTTCGATGGCATTTTCATATGCAGCGTTGCGGAATTAAAGAATGAATTTTTAATTCAAAGAACAACTGTTTCAGTAAAATAGGTTTAAATCAAAATCTTAAGTTTAATTTCTTCGAATTGTAACACTCATCGTGTGCGTAGTTCTTTTATGAATTTCTTATCTGTATTAAAAAGTTATTCCTTCTTGAAAGCATGTTATGAGAAATGGAATTGCAACAGACGGGAATAAAAAAGAAATTGTTAGCAAATACAATTGTTTGAAAGAGAAATGTAGAAATTCTTTGGAATCTGCAGAAAAGGTGAAGAAATGTTCAAAATTCTGTTTTAAATTACAGTGTCTCACAAAAGTGATGGGACACTTGTGCTTTACAAAAGGAAACCGTAATAAAATAAATTTAAAAAAATGTAAAAATTTTTTGTGGGTGTGTTTCATACTTAAATTTAGTAACAATTATTACATAACATACATTTTCTCAAAATATTAAAATATTAATTTAATAAAAATACAGTTGTTTAGAACGGAGCAAAAAATGGCTCACATAAGTGATGGAACACCATTAGACTATGCAACAAAAATCGTCTAAAAATATTTTTTGGGGTTTTTATTTTTACTCAAAAGCAATTGTCAATAATTTATAAAATCGTCTGCATTATTTCTTTCCAGTTTGTTTTGGAAGTTTTGTGTTTTTTAGCTCTGTTCAGCCATGAATGCTACACGAAAAGAAACTTTGCCTGAAATTCGAAAATTAGTTATTAATTTGCATATTGAACGTGGAAAATCTATTAGAGAAACTACTGAAACAGTTAACTTGAGTCATTCTACAGTTTTCAATATCATTAAACGATATAAAAAGAATCATATGATTCAGGATAAAAGAAGACCTGGCCGACCATCAAAGCTATCCAATGGAATAAAGCGAATTATCGCTCGAAATATTAAAAAAAATCCAAGAATAAGTGCTCCTAAAGTTGCTGCTGATTTACAAGCATTATATGCAGTAATTGTGAATCCTGAGACTATTAGAAGAGTAATTCGATCTACTGGATATCACGGTAGAGCAGCCAGGAAAAAATTGTTCTTAAGTGAAAAGAATAGAAAACTCAGACTGGCGTTCGCAAAATCCAACATAAATAAGAATTTTTATTACTGGAATGAAGTTATATTTGCTGATGAGAGTAAATTTAATACATTTGGTTCTGACGGTAGAATCTTGATGTGGAGAAAAACCAGGGAAAAATTTCGCAAACAGAACTTGGTGCCGACATGCCAACAGTAAAACATGGTGGAGGTGGAGTTATGGTATGGGGGCGTATGTCGTCCGCTGGAGTTGGTAATCTTGTTTTTATTGACAGTATAATGGATCAGTAAAAGTATGTTGGCATATTAAATCAAAATTTGAAATCTTTAGCACGAAAATTGAACCTTCATAATGATTTTAAATTCTACCAGGATAATGACCCCAAGCACTTTGAACTTTTTGCTTTGAACTTTAGACTCTGGCTGCTGTATAACTGTCCTGAAATAATAAAAACACCACCACAATCTCCAGACTTAAACCCCATAGAGATTATTTGGCAAGAATTGAAATCAAGAATTCGCAAAGACACCATTTCTTCAAAACAACAATTAAAATCGATGCTTCAAGAAGAATGGGGTAAAATCTCTCCAGAAATCACAAAAAAATTACTCGAATCCATCCCAAGAAGACTAAATCATGTTTTAAAAGTAAAAGGAAATCCAACAAAATATTAAAACTTTTAAAAAGTAAAATTTTTGGATAAATATTTGGTGGAAAAGTAAGTGTCCCATCACTTATGTGAGCCATTTTTTGCTCCGTTCTAAACAAATGTATTTTTATTAAATTAATATTTTAATATTTTGAGAAAATGTATGTTATGTAATAATTGTTACTAGATTTAAGTATGAAACACACACTCAAAAAATGTTTACATGTTTTTTTAATTTATTTTACCACAGTTTCCTTTTGTAAAGCACAAGTGTCCCATCACTTTTGTGAGACACTGTAGTTAATTAATTAATCAAATGAAGAAGATTGGCGAAGAAGATTAGATTACAGTTTTAGAAACTTTAAATAGTTCAGATCTTACCATATTGAAATCGTTTTCTTAGAAAGAAACAAAACTAATGGTTCGGAATCTGTTTTTAAAAAATTTTGAATTCAGAACGCAGTCCACAAAAAATCATTTTTTTTTTCTGTTGGTTAGTAAAATTCTGTGAGTGTGTCAAAAAAAGTGTTGCCATTGCTCTCTTTGAAATAGTTGAGTTTGTTAATAAAAAAATTTTTAAAGGTTTACAAAATTTGAATTAGATAATAAAATAAATTCGAAATTCGTGCTTCCTACTGCAAATGTTCGGCACTACGTTATTCAAAACTGGATGACTCTAGTTACCGCTGTTTTCTCACAGTTTAAGAAACATTCATGCATTCATGGAGATTGTTCATTATTTAGTTTCTTAAGACATGCCGATAATATTTGGTGGCAACAGTTGTAGAGACATTAGGTTTTTTTGGAAGCATCACATATGAAAAATGAGCAACGCCTTCGCCGGTAATCGAACCACGGACCTCTCGGTTACGCGTCGAGCATGCAGACCACTACACCCCGAAGGCATGCGAAGAATGTGGGAGATATACCTTATATACTCCCCTTTTTAAAGGGCGACTAGGGTTTTAGGGGACCTAGTCGCCAAATCCTGGGTGTGGAGAGTCATCATCCACAACCCTTTTAGTTCGGGCGTCACTGTAGAGACATTAGGTTATTTACAAGCAGGAGAGGTGAAAAATATGCAATTCCTTCGCCGGGAATCGAACCACGGACCTCTGAAATACCGGCTCAGTGTGCTGACCATTACACCACGAAGGCACGCTAAGAATGTGGGAGATATACCTTATACAGTTTGAAAAGTGAACCAACGGCGGAAGTTGGAAGACGCAAAATATCGTTTTGAGACTAACAGCCCTGTGGGTCTAACGCCCCTTTGGGCTAAAATATCTAATAACCAAGTTATTTTTACACATTAAAATGCTTTACAAATTATTTATGCACATAAACATGCTTTGTAAGGAAGCTTGTAAAATTGTCCTTCATAGTAGGAAAAGAAAAATGTAACAATGATATTAAATCTATCCAACGGGTAATAAATATTAAACAAATTATGTTTTAAACGCAGTTTCTTTGGCAGTTTGTCGAAATGTTTTCATTTTTTTTTCGCAAACAGAATCAGTGGGCTTCCCGTCGCACAGCTTGAAAGTTGTCCTTTTATAGCCCACGCTTTCTTTTCTTCTGTCGTGTTCTTGCCTGGAAAAGAGCTGAATTATTAGGAAAAACGTACTCTGTGTATGTCTTGAGCCCAAGAAACAAACACTGTATAACAAATCCGTAAGATATTGTGTTGATTACACTGTAACTTCACAGGTTGCAACTCAAATAAAATTCTTTTCGTTTGTCGGTTTTCCTTATTATATTCTCTTTTCATTCTGCTTTGATTACTTTTTCTTGTTGTCTTTCGTTTCGTGTAATATCATACTTTGTGCGACTTCTTCTTAGTCTCAAAGCCTTAAATCTGGCTTTCTCTCTCCGAGGCTTCTCTTTCAATATGCTTTTATTTTCATTAGAAGAGATATCATCTTCTTGTTTATTCTTTTTGTTTCGTTATACTTGTTACAGAATTACTGTTTTAATGAATGTAGTGTTATTATACAGAATTAGGTTATAAAGGATTACTGTTTTAACGAATTATGGATTACAGGAACTGGTAAAAAATACCTTCCGATTGTTTCTTGCTCTATAGTGCTGTTTTATTGTAGCTCTTTGCAGTTTATGGTAATATCTTCTTGCAGTTTTCATTCAAGTAATGTTTCATCGTATTGTCATGTAAATAATAACTTCTTCAAATGAATTCGGCATTTTAAATTTCTTTTGTTGATCATTTCTGTAACGATTGTCGCAATAAGGAAATTAATACTAGTTTTTAACATAACGTTTAAAACTTACACACTCTTAAAAATTAAATCAGTCTTCCAGTATTATTCATCTCTGACTTTTTAACTGATCACACAAATAAATGAATTAATTTTTACTTCGTCGTACGAAGTGAAGGAAATACTGTAATGGCGAAAATTTTAGGTCATCATCTATCAACGGAAATATCCATTTTGACCATTCCCGAATCCATTTGGACGATTTTTTTGAGTGATGCCTATACGTACGCGCCGAACAAGGGACTTCTTTTTTTCCGAACCGGATTGAAAAATGAATTTTCAAAGGATTCAAAGGGGATTTTTTTTGTCTGTACGCACGTATAAGTCTACATATATATTTTTACATCCTTGTACGAAATAGTAAGGAAGTATTGTAATCGCGAAAAATTTTGGGTATCATATTTCAACGAAAATATCCATTTTGATCACTATCGAATGCAATTTAACAATGTTTTTGCGTGATATCTAGAACAGAATAAAAGACTCTTCCCCCCAAAAAAATTATAAAACTGATTTAAAATGGATTATGAAGAGATTTTTTTCGTGGCGTCTGTGCGTACGTATCTATGTATGTATCTCGAATAACTCAAAAACGAGTAGCCTCAGAACTTTGAAATTTTGTATATAGGACTGCTATAACATGTGCACCACCTATAACGTATGTATGTATGTATCTCGCATAACTAAAAAACGAGTAGCCTCAAAACATTGAAATTTTGTTTATACGGCTACTATAACATTTAAATGTGCACCTCCATTTATGGTTGCAATCCGCCGCACCAAAAGTTGAATATCTACGCCGGTTAGATCTGTGAGCCAACTTCGCGTTAAATGGAACTGTGTAGTCTTTGACTAATAGCACATTTTAAATACGAACTTATTGTTTCTTTAAGTTACATCGCTACAAGTGGTTGGCTGAATTGTAAGTACGAGTCGTGGTTTTATGTTCAAGTTCTGGTTTAATAAAAACCACGTCTGAAAGTCACCAAATTTCTAAGAAAATCTAAGTAAACTAAGATGTTCTTACTTTCTAAGAACATCTATAGTGAATATCAAGTCACTGAGATGCTCACTTTCTCAGAAAGTCAAAGTTAACCAGAATCGTGAGCATTCGTCATGAAAAGGTGGAACTTCAGTTATTCGAATATTTATATATTTGCTTCTTCTTAAACTCTTCAAACGATCAAATTATTAAAGGCGTCTTAGATTAACGAACTATACCGAAATGGAACATAAAAAGTTTAGTTAGTATGTAATGAGATTTTGCATTAATAGCACATAGAAATGGCCAGACGTCGTTGTAAATGAAGTCAAAATAAATTCGGAATTTTAACTAAGCAAAATAGAAAATAATTTTAATACAGCTGGTCAGTCGTGATCTTTTCACCTTTCTTTGTTTTTTAACACATATACGACAGTATTCAAGACAACGGTTTTCTTCCAATACGATGAGGTCTAAAACAGTGATTCTCAACCACTTCGCCGCGGCACTTTTGTATGCCGCCAAATTCTTAAAGCGTGCCGCTAAATTTTAGAAATGCATATACTAGTAAAAATTATAATGGGTTTAATCCTAGTATACGGTACACATGAGAATTGGCCAAATACGGTTTTTAAGCGCGCCAATTGTGTTATCCAAGCAGATTTTGGTGCTCTGGAGGAGAGCGCATTTCTGAGCATTTTCGCGCATGTTCAGTACATAATTTAAATTGAGAAGTTTTGATTGGTGCACATGGGAGAACAGCTCACTTATCAGACATTTTTAATAACATAAATTCAAGTATGCAAGGGCCGAAAGAAAATATATTGAACTCAAAAGATAAACCGGTAGGATTCCAAAAACAAATAACTTTATGGAAGAATAAAGCTCAGGAAGGCAATTTGGAAAAGTTTCAGTCAGTTCCAGAAGTTTTTGATAAAACTATTCATAAAATTGTTACTGACCATTTGACAACATTAGACGAGAGAATTATTCAGTATTTCCCAATTAGATATAAAAAAATGATGGGGTTCGTAATCCATTCGTGATAATTGAGTATTCTTCTGTATTTGAGTTAACGTTGAAAGAAGAGGAACAGCTGATTTCGCTTTCTAATAAACGAGATTTAATTTTAAAATATTCGGAAGAATCGATTAATTCATTTTGGATTAACTTTAGCTGCGATTATCCCATGATGACCAAAAATGCTTTAAAAATATTATTGCAATTCTGCATCTTATTTGTGTGAATTCGGATTTTCAATATTAACCGACATAAAATCGAATAAAAGATCGAGACTGTTAAATGTAGAAAACGATATGAGAGTAGCATTGTCATTTTTACGATTCAATGAAATTATCAAAAAGCATCAAGCTCAAATTTCTTATTAAAAGTATTCTTATTATTAACTTGTAATTAATCCATTAATAAACGTAGTGCTGTTTTTGTAGTACAGTCAAATACCAAAAATCCGCCGACCTGAAATCCGCACTGCCTCTCAAAATATAAACATTGATTTTATAGGTTCCAGAAACCGCAGAATGGAGAATGAAATACCGAAGAAAAAATATTTATCCAATAATGACGTCATAATTTCCGAATCATAGTGATTTTGTGTTAGTGGCAAAAAAAGGATCTTAGCCCAGAAGAGGTTTTTAATATGGATGATACATTCAGATGAGCCAAAACTGGCATATCAAATAACTGATGATGAAATCATTGGCTCTGTTTTGAACTCGTCACAGCAATAAAACGATTCCGACACCGACTCAGATAATGAATTTGATAGGAGTGAGAAAATATCTTTTAATGAGGGTTTGGAACATGGTGAAAAATACCTAAAACATTTAGAACAACAAATCTGTGTCACAGAGCAAGAGATTATGACCCTGTAGAATTTACAAAAAAAAAAAAAAAACTTACACTGGAGCACCTAAAGTTTTAAAACAAACCTTTATCAGAAAAGTGTTTGAAACAAGTAAAAAAAATGAAATATTTTATGCTTTATTAGTATCACTTATTTTTACACTTCTTTATTGTATATGTCCTTAATACTTTAAAATATTCCTGTAATCACTAATATACGAGGCGTATTCGGAAACTAAGTACCGTTTTGAAAAAAAAAATAGTAAAACAAATTTTTCGAATCCAATTTTATTTTTACATGAAAATACATGTCTTAAACTATTTTTCAACATAGTTTCCGCCAATGATCAAACACTTGTCATAGCGGGTGACCAGTTTTTGTATACCATCGTCAAAGAAACTTCCCGCCAGTTTCGATAACCACGATTCCACAGCATTTTTCGTGTCATCGTCAGATATAAAGTGCTTGCCACCAAGCTCGCACTTCATGTGCAGGAACAAGGGATAGTCGGACGGCGCCAAGTCCGGGCTGTACGGCGGGTGATCGAACTGCTCCCAATGAAACTGTTGAATTAACGACTGAGTGACACCAGCAGTATGGGGCCGAGCATTGTCATGAAGCAACACAATTCCTTTACAGAGCATTCCTCTTCGTTTGTTTTGAATGGCACGCCTTAGTTTTGTTAAAGTCTCACAATATCGTGCCGCATTAATGGTTTCACCTCTGGGAAGAAATTCAGTAAGCAAAACGCCTTTCCTATCCCAGAAGACAGTGCACATGATTTTTTGTGATGACATTGTCACTTTGAACTTTTGTTTTTTCGGAGAATGAGTGTGTCTCCACTCCATCGATTGTTGTTTCGATTCTGGTGTGAAATGACACACCCAAGTTTCATCACCTGTCACAATTTGGTTTAAAAAGTTTTCTCCCTCATCACTGTACCGCGTGAGAAATGTCAGGGCACTACCAAGTCGCTTTGTTTTGTGAACATCAGTGAGCATTTTTGGAACCCATCGGGAACACAGTTTGCGATAATTCAAGCGGTCAGACACAATTTCGAACAAAACAGTACGTGAAATTTGTGGAAATGCCTCTGAAAGAGTTGTCATTGTGAAGCGTCTGTTCTCATGAATTGCTTCATCAACTTTCCTTACCAAATCATCGGTGACAACGGAAGGCCGACCACTCCGAGCCTCGACGTGGACATTTGTTCGACCTGCATTAAACATTCTTACCCACTTTCTCACCATTCCATCACTTATCGGGTATTCACCGTAAACTTCTGACACTTGACGATAAATTTCGGTCGGTTTAACATTCCTCGCGTTCAAAAATTTAATCACGGCACGAATCTCACAGTCGGCGGGAGAACTAATTGTCTTAAACATTTTGAATGTGCACAGCAAACCGAAAACACAACATAGAGCAACCAAAATGGCGACAATTGAAAGTCAGTGAACAAGAAAGACTAGTGCGCATGCGTGGGACGCCTACCACAGCGCTGCGACGGCGCTAGAATGAAACGGTACTTAGTTTCCGAATACGCTATGTAAATGAATATTATAATATATATATATATAATTTAACGCATATAATAAAATAATGCAATAATGTATATTATTGTACATAATAATTTAAGTAAATGTATCTAATATGCCTTGCTTATTTTGCCCTTTTAGTCTGAATATTATGATTTGGATTTTCTGTCCTGAAATCCGCAAAATCTTAAAATCCGCACAACCTCTGGTCCCAAGCATTGCGGATTTCTGGACTTCTGCTGTATATGGTATTTTATTTTACATTCAAAATTATTATCATAAACTATTTTACGCGGTGTATTATAGGTAAGTAAACAACTTTTAAAATTATCTTCTTCTTTGTGTGCCGCCAAATTTTAAAATCCTTAAAAGTGTGCCTCAGCAGAAAAAGGTTAAGAATCATTGGTCTAAAATAGCACTTAAAGCAACGAACCTGAATACAATTCCATGCCAAAAGTAATTTTATCGCAAATATGTGTTTGAAAACTTTTGTAAAAGGAAATGTTTATTCATCAAGTGCAACGTCTGCTTCAAAAACAAAAAACAAAAAAAAAAAAAAAAAAAAAAAAAAAAAAAAAAAAAAAAATAGCATTTTAAGTTCATATTCACGCTCTCACGCAAAACAGAACAACATTTAATCAAGAACCTGTGTTTGTTTTGAGTGCTTGTTATCAACTCTGTATAAACACAAACCATAATACACAAAAAACCAAACATAATTTTCAATACATTGGTAATGCTAGTATTCTTTTTTACAACTTCATGCCCAAAGCTATGGAGACCTTTTGGGATACTTTTATTTTATCATACTGAATACAAAACCATTGTTGTGTTGTTACTAATATCTGCAGTCTATTTTCAAACTGTCTGCAGGAAATTATCTGCAATGAATAAAACACCAAAATATATCTTTTTGAGGGTATTTTAAGCCTTGTTGGACATATTGAGGTCTTACTAATCCATCCATACCTCGTCTAATAACGTTAGATGTGTAACTATGTGCCAACAAACGAGTCTCTTTGATGAAAATGACCTATCTCCAGTCATCTATGACCCAAGAGCTTTTGGCTCACAATAATCGCTTTGTTGCCTGCATTTGGTGTGTCAAATGTTGCTTTTTATAAGCTTTGTGACCTTCCGAACAGCAGCGCACGTTTGAACGATGAATATCAATACCATAAGATAATAGAGCTCTTTTAAGGACTTTGCTAATTTTTATTGGATTTATAATGCCATTTCGGAGTAGGAATCGATCAGATTTTGATGCTGTTTTTCTTTTTCTTCCACATTTGCCCTTCTTTTCTGAAAAAAATGACCCACTTTCATTCTGTATCGTCAAATTCGGAGAAATGTTCGATTTTCCAACAGCAACCGCTGAAGAAATATTTATTACGATCTTAAATGTGTGATTGATAAGTGTGATCGTCTTTGCTCTCTTTCTAAACGTTCCATTTTAGTATACTAAATTGAACAAATGCCAAATGTACTTAAAAATTATGCAAATCCTCCTCTTCTTCTTCTCATAGAAACGAGTTTAAAAATGGTTAAATAATCTCAATTCATTGTCTAAACCAATTTTAAGTATTCGAAAACAGCCATCCAGACGACATTAAGGCAAATAAAACTACACTCATGTCCATAAATTAAGGATAATGCGAAATCAGGCAAAGGAAGAGTTAGAAGCAAAACAAATTTGACTTATTTGTAAAACTTATTTATTAAACAAAAGGTAAAGAGCAAAATATGTTTGATATTATTAAAAAAATTAGCGATTTTTTCTCCCTGGAGCAAATTACAAAAAAAAAACCTATTTACAAAAAAACAATATTACATGGTTGGTAGGATTGTTAATACATTGTATGTCTCCCAGACGATGCAATACAGTCCGTACAACGCCTAGGCATGCTGAGTATCAAATTATCGATCTAATCTTGGGGGATATTACACCACTCAGAAAACAATGTTCTCCGAAGTTACGGTATACATGTAAGAGGAGGTTGACGGGCTGCAACTCGTCGGCCAAGCATGTCCAACACGTGCTCTACTGGATTCAAGTCCGGTGAGAATGCTGGCCAGTCCATACGGGTGATATACTCCGATTGAAGGCATTCGCTTACGATGTTTGCACGGTGAGGACATGCGTTGTCATCCACAAACTTAAATTATGCGCCCACGGCGCCCCGAAACAAACGTACATGTTCTTCCAGAATGATGTCCTGATAGATTTGGCTTGTCATGGTTCCAATTTGAACATGCAGGTCAGTTCTGGAATCCAGAATAATTCCACCCCAAACGAGCACTCCTGCACCACCGTAACGGTGTCGTTCAATGTTGTTTTCTTGGTGGTAACGGGTATCTGGAGCTCTCCATATGAAAGTCCGGCGAGAATCAGACTGCAAGCTAAACATGGACTCGTCGGAAAACATCACACCAGCCCACCGTTGCGGTGTCCACAATGCATGCTCTCTACCCCAGGCTAACCGCGGGCGACAGTGAGTTGCAGTAAGTGGAACGCATCTGACACGTCTACGAGCATATAGACCAATCTGCCCTAAGCGTCTGTACACGGTCTGTCTTGAAATTGTCGTACCAGTGGCGGAAGGCAGCTGACGAGACAGATCTGAGGCTGTGCTCCGCCTGTTTCTTTTGGCAGTAACTGCCAAATACCGGTCCTCATTCGGCGTTGTAACTCTGGGGCGACCTGTGCTGTAACGTCTACTCACATTACCATCATCTTGGAATCGTTGTTAAAGCCTGGAGATGACACTCTGGGCAATTGCAAGTTCGTCTGATACTTCCAGTTGGGTACGCCCACATTCCAGACGGCCGATAATTCTACCACGTAAAAAATCATCCAAATGTGTCCTTTGTGTCAACTATTCGGTTATTGCACTGAAATGCTTATAAAGCGCCTGCGAACAGTTTTACTTCTTTGCCTGTATTCCTTATATATCACTCTCTTACACTCTCCTCATTGTGACGTACCATCGGTGTCATCTGGTTACTTCCTGAAATTTGCATATGATACTTGAAGATGTGTGTAGTAATTTTACAGGTGATATATTTATTTTAGAGTTCGATTATCCTTAATTTATGGACATAAGTGTACTTTGAGGGATTTACTGGCGTTAGCTGGCAATCAATTTAAAGTTTTGTGAAAAAAATTGCTTTGCCCCAAGTTGCACACTATAGTATATAAATGTTAAATGAAACTTCTATTGCTTTAGCGAATTTCTTATATTGTTATACATTAACATTCCTAAGACACGATTCCATATATTTCACTAATCGTTATAATGAAATATGTTACGTGTTTGATATAAAACGTGCATACATGAATTAGAAATTTTAAATTAAGCGAAATCCAAATATAAATTGACACTTTTTTGTTTAAAGAAAACTGCTGTGCCTTTTTGGAGAGGCTGACAGGAAGTCCGTCATATTTTTAAGGTGAAAAAGTGTTCCGAAATGAAAGTAAACAGCCCTTTTTTTAAGTTAAGAATGCAGAAAGAAAAGCAAAAAATCCTTCGAAGAATACAAAATTAAGCCGTCAGAAAAAAAAACTTTGATTGGCGTAAATTTTTTATGAAACTGTATTGATCTCGAAGGTGAATGGTATAAGTTCCTATTCTTCGAGGACGCCAAAAAACTTTTTCAAAAAAATTTATTTTTTATCTTTCTTACTGAACACAAACACATGTCAATCTTCTTCTAAATCGATAGAACAGTGCGTAAAGTTGTAGGGCTCCTCACCCTTTGTCTATGAGGAAAAGTTGAGAAACCTAATGAACAACCTTTCGACTTATATCTGAGTTCAAAACGACTAAGACGTAGACTCTAGAAGGGTAAAATTACCCTTTTATTCAGTTTAATAAGAATAACAGTCGGTTCCTTCTCGGGCTTACAGGGTAAGCTGGAATTTCCTTAAATACTTCTTCTAACTCATTTGCATTGAATGCGATTCTAAAAACTCATTCTGGTATTCGGTTGTAAGCGGAAACAGGAACTGAAAGGAAAGGGTTTCACAATTAAAATAAATGTTATAAAATTAAAATATACTTTACAAAGCCAGTCTAAAGATATTTTTACCCTAATTTTATATTTTATGTTAGCCTATGTTTATTTCATATTTTCTGCAGCATATATTTCGCAATAAAGCACAAAAACATTCTTTCACATTTTGTGGCTCTCAGGCTGTTTAAAAAATGTTTGAATACAGCAAATTTTGAGAGACATTCGAGGTTTAAAATCTTGAATGTTCGCATTGATTTCGTTATACGAATCTTTTGTATTCTAATCTTTAAACTATTAAACCTTTTAACTCAAACCTTTGTAAAGATTAATTTTATTGAAATTAAAATAGAAGAGTTAAATGGCTAAAAGAATGCCATTCTTGCAGCTGTAGTCATACGTGGATGATAAATATCGTCTGGTAGAAAAAGAAATTCACTAATTCGGTATCCTCTCTAGAAGAATGTAATGAAATTTTGCTAATAACCGGTAAATAGTGTTTTAACCTTTTTTTTTTTTTTTTTTTATTTTTTTTTTTTTTTTTTTTCAAATCTCTCGAAGAGTTTCGATTTTTTTTTGTAACTAGAATCTAGATGTTTTTACCAGCTCATACTAGAGTTATCTTCTCATAAACATTACTTAATAGTTGAATTACTCAGCCACGCTGCTGAAACCAGAATTTCTAATATAAATCTGAACTTCATTCAAACATTTTTTGTCAAATTACATTGAAAAAATTAACTAAAATTCGAGAATTTTAAATATAGAAGTATATTCTGTAAGGGATACTTCCGAAGTTCCTTTGAATAAGGCCGAACAAGTATTAATTTAGAAGTCAAGTAACAAAATATGGCGCCAGTAGCTTAACTCCTGTCCAGCCATTCTTATCTTATCACTATATCTTACCTTGTTCATTTGCGCTTTGGCAGCTGGGGGTGATGGTCGGCCAGGTCACACACCGCCAGGTCACATAATCTGTGTTCCTTTTGGGATTTTCGTGAATGCACTCTCTTTATGAGTTATCAAGAGCAAAATGGTGGGTGCATCAGACCTTACTTCCAACTTTAGTCACTTTCGAATACATCAGTACGAACTGATTTTGAGATACAAAAAATTATGAATCATTTCTCTCGCCTTCTTAGCATGGCATCGTGGTGTAACAGTCAGCACACTCGGCGCCTATTCGAGAGGTCCAGGGTTCGAGTCTCGGCGAGGGCATTGCGCACTTTTCACATCTCTTTATTAAAAAATAACGTAATGACTCTACAATGGCGCCCGCACTAAAAAGGTGGTGGATGATGATTCTCCACCGCCAGTATTTGCCGATTGGGTCCCCTAATCCTCAGTCGCGCTTTAAAACACGGAGTATAAAAGATATTTCCCCCTCCTTCATAGCATGCTTTCATGGTGTAATGGCCAGCACACTAGGCGCGTACTCGAGATGTCTGAAGTTCGAGTCCCGGCGAGGGCATTGATCATTTTTTATAGTTCTCAGCATCAAAAAATCCTATTGACTCTACAAGGGGATTAAAAAGTCCGAAATTTAAAGAAGTATATGATAATATCTAAATATCCAGAAGTTAATGGATGTCGAGTTGGCGACGTGAGAATAAGGAACATGGTATGGAAAAGGCCTTTATGAAAACAATAAGGCAACATGATACTATAATTTGTAATACACAAATAAATAAAATTACGAGCAATAGACAAAACAGATTTGTCAGAGCACTACTAAAAATCGAAAAATAATTGTAGCCTGAGAGTGCAAACTTTCAACTAAAAGATCGAAATAACATCAGTGCTTTATTTCCATTTACGCAAGATAAATTCCCACTACGTATTTCCTCCAGAATGCTAAATAAAACTAAGATTTTGTGTATGGAAGTGGGAGCAGTATAAACCTCAGCCATGCGGCTAAAAAATGGCTTTAATTATATCGAATATGCAGTGTTTACTAAAACTCTTGTTTATTTCCCAAATGACGTTCATAAAATCTACAAAAGCTCCAGAGGTATTATTCTAGTTATTTTTCTTCTGAATGTTTTTATTGACCTACCAACTTTCATGTGCAATGGGAATAAAATTTGATGATTTGCACGTATGTTCTTGCTATATTTGCAGGATTTTTTATTGTGGCTGGGGCAACTATTAGAAGCAAAACTTTTACTGAATTATAACTTTCTCACATGGTAGTGGAAGGAGGGAGAACCCCCCCCCCACTTGGGTCAAATCGAGTCTCATTAGTATCCTGACAATTAATAATTTCCAAATTAATAATTAATCATGGGGGATTTAGATTGATTTCTTTATGGTTTTGTTTGGTTTGGTTTATTTAGTTAGGGAAAGCACTCGAGAGCTATCTGCTTAAAGGGAGGGATACCTTTGTGGAGCATTCTCTTAGGGAAGCTGTCTCTTATATCCGTTACATATAGGGAAAACTACGTCATGCAGCCAGCCCAGATTCGAACAGCGGACCGAACTACCAGCGTTCAGCGGCTTTACCCTTCGGTCGTTGGTGAGTCTAATTTCTTCATGAATCTGTGTCTGAGGCTTTTGAACAATAGCTTTTCCAGTCATATAAAATTATAAACTATGTTCATATTTTCGTTTTAGATTTCAAATCTGCAATGACATTTACGCGCAAGATTCATTTGTTGAATACATTATTAGTGTTATGCTTTTCGATCTGGTTATTTTGAGTATTGTTTTCAGTCTTTTCAATCTATGTTAGACAATAAGTACGATAATATCTATCGATGTTCCAAAAAAGTTTATAAGCGCTGTTACATCTGCATATCTTACGAATGACTAACGTATGAAAATCCCAAACCACAATGGCCCAACAGTGGTAAGTCGCAGACATTGGTAATTTAACCTGGTTGCGATTTCAGGCGAACGGGCTGACTGCCTGAATATTTTTGTAGTTTTCCCTAAATGTGACGTCGATACGAACCATATTACCTTAGAAAGTTCTTCACGAATGTATCCTTTCCCCCTAGCACATACCCTTCACGTGATTTGTAGCAATCAAATAAACCAAACCTAATCCCAAAGCAGAACAAAATAATTTAAGAATAAATGAAAGCCATGTTTTTAATTCAAATATTATTTTTATAAATAAAGCGCAACTAAACAACAAATTTTAAAAATTCTTACCTAATTTGCTATAGAACGTTTCTGGAGGAATTAACAATAAATTTTAATGACATTAAAAAAATCATAAGAAATAATTATTTAAAAGAAATATGCAAATAAGCAATCAGAAACGCAAAGTAAAGCAATATATATTTTATACTTACTTTTAAAACATATTTTCTAAGATGAATATGAAAAGCATTTTATTTATTAATATTTAGATAAACGATGTCGCCATTTTGACGGTCACAGATTTATTTTTATCGTTACGTCCTTATTTGTGGATACAAACTGCTGGTGTCTGATGACCTTTCTTATTTTACGTAATATATATGCTCATTTTTACGAAAATTTATTCAATTATGAAAGGATGAGAATATGTTGTTTACTTATTCAATCTACACAGGGCGTTTACACATTTTTAGAACGAATTTTGTATCTTTTATTTAATGCTTAAAATGTAAAGAATATTTCTTTAAATGTTCGATCTGATAGCTCTTTTCCTTGATTAGAAATCTATTTCGTGAGTTCTAGGATAGAAAGGCTTTCTGTAAATTTTTAAGGAGCAATGATTACCATTTTTATTCGACTACTGGCCAGAGTCTATCAATCGTAAGCCCATCAGCGGCCAGGTGGCAAAATCGCTAAACACTGGTAGTTCGGTTCGAGGTTCGAATCCCGTAAACGGGCTGGCTGCATGGGTGTTTCCGTGGTTTTTCCCATGTGTAACGTGTATTTGAGCCAGTTTTCCTTATAAAGTTCTCCACGAAGACATTCCTCCCCTCGATGCTTTGAAATAACCAAATAAAATCGAAAACAAAAGAAACATCAATCGTAGTGCGCTTGCGTCTAGAAAGGGTTCTTTTCAAGTGACCAAAGCCACAATAGTTCTTAGGTGAATCATCACGGGACTGCACTGAAATGGAATGCATTAAAAAGTTATATCTGCAATACCTGTATCAGTCTTTTATTTTTTCAAGGAATGCAGTGGTACTTTTCGAATTATTACTTGTTGCTTTGTCTTGATGAAGTTTCAAAATGACTGAGATGAAGAAATGGAATTTCTTCGTTAAATATCGGAAGTAAAGTTATTTCTTTATGGTGTGCTGAGTTTATTTTAACATTTTTATTACTCTCTTCGTATTTTAATTTCCCATTCCAAGGGAATTTCCTGAGACAATCATAAATCCCTCACTGAATTTTTCTTTGCATTGAATGAACCAGGTTTGTACAATTTGTTTATCTTCGTTTTCAATAATAAAAAGACCTTTTTTCCTTCCAGTCATTTAGGTAAACCCATGCTTCA
>KK118532.1:6869-20181 GCA_000611955.2 Stegodyphus mimosarum
CAATTGGGGGTTTTTTTTTTTTTGGTTCGGGGGTGTTCAACTCTACCACCTACGATCGACTAACATTAATTAGAACTTGACATCACGAGACCTCAAAAGACGCCCTATAACCAGCTAAATCTGAGGTTCTCACTAGCTTCATGTTTAACACTTTAAGTGTATTTGGTGGAGAGTCACTTGCATTCTAAAAATACTCGAACTTTAATTTTTCATGCATACAATTCGTAGTTTGCACATAAAATGCTTCATTCAAAATTGACTTTGCACCTAACGTGCATTGATGGCATAATACCATTTGTTACATTTTATGAAACTTAACAATTGCATACAAATCACAAAATACAATATGTACGTTAAATTTCTAAGTTTACTGCAAGTGCTTCACATTCTTTTTTTTTCTTCAAAGTTCTTTTCTGAAACATCGCATTACACTGAAATAATAGTCTATAGACTAAATCGTGTTTTTTCCTTTTACCGACTTTTCATGCTAGGATTTTACAGGTCTTTCGACAAAGCATAATACAAAATCATTTAATTAACATTCTCGCAGCAATTCATTGCTTTTACAAAACTAATATATTCACAATGCTTCAGAATCTACTTTACAAATATTAAGTAATTTTAAATCTTTGCAGAATTACAATTTCAAACAAAAACATTTTTCAAGATAAGTAATCATTTATCGCCCACTTGGCGTAAAAATCAACCTCGCTTGAGGTAAAAAGAGACCCTGCAACTTCCAGTAACACTCGAAAATTAACTAAACGTTGGAATAAGAAATACTACTTATCTTGTTGTAGTCAGCCATTCTTTTCTTGGCCCAATCCTTGAAAGTTGGGTAGATTGTAGCTTGGGCCAGTTTACTTGACTTTGGTTGTTTTGCCCATTGCTCTCTTGTTCCTCCCTTTTTCTTTTCTGTGTCCTTCTTTCCATCCTGGTGTACTTGCACTGGGAAGGAAGGTGATCCGCTCGATGTTTGTTCGGCTGAGTTCTTTGCTCCTGGGCCCTCGTTCGTCGCTGCTCCTGCTGTATTCCGAACGTTCATCCTCAGGCTGCAACCGAGGCTGCTTGCTTCTCAGGCTCCTTTCCGATGTTTCTGCTGTCCTCTTGGCTACTTTGGGTTGGCCTTGTGCATTGTGCTTGGGTCTTTTGTTAATTGTTGAACTTGTATTCTCAGATTTCTTTCTTTTCAATCCACCTTCTGTAGCGATTTTTCGTTTCTTGGTTCTTCCACTTTGTTGAGGGGGGGGGCTTTCTTTTTCTGGCCTTTCGCTGCCATTGTTGCTGGTTCCTGTTGTTGCCGCTGAGGTACATGTTCCGTGGAAGTGCGTTTCCCCTGATCCTGGAAAAAATCTTTAAACATTTCCATTTTATTACGGTTATAATACAGCTTAATTTGGTCCACATTAGCAGTAATTTTCTCGCCGTTATTCCTCCTTAATACTACTACTGTCTGTGTAATTTTCTCGATAATGAAAGGACCTTCAAAACGCGAAAAAAGTTCCCCACCTTTTCTTCTGGGGCTTTTGATAAAGCATGTTTTACTTTTAAAACTTCTTCTCCAATATTATAATTCACCTCTTTTCCCTTTTTATCATAATAGTATTGTTGTTTCCTCTGGGCTATTTCTGAATTTCCTGTCGCTTCCCGTATCCAATTTTGAATATCTCCATTTTAAATTCTTCTGCCCTTTCCTGGACAAAGAAAAGTTTGTCTAAGGGTGTCAAAATCTTTCTTCCAAGAAATAGTTCAGCCGGTGTTTTTTGTGTAGTGTCGTGTTTGGCAGTTCTAAGGGCAAATGCAAATTCATTTATATGGCTATCCCAGGTAGAGTGATAATTCTTAACGTAACTTCGAATTATTTTCACTACATTTCTATTAACCCGTTCCACTATGTTTGACTGCGGACGATACGGGACCATCTTTAGATGACGTATGCCCAGTTTTGCACACATTTCCTCAAAAATATTACTAGTAAACTGGGGACCATTATCGGAAATAACTTTTAGGGGCGCCCCGTATTTTAAAATATACTTATTTAGAATTGAATCTACTACAATTTTTGCAAACGCGCGTTTTAACGGAATCAACTCTAACCATTTGCTAAAATGGTCCACTATAACTAAAAGATATCGGCTTTTGTTAACTTTACTTCTAGGATAAGGTCCCAATAAATCGATGCCTATTATTTGATTTGGGAATTCTGATTTAATACTATTTAGGAACCCGGCCGGGCGGAAATTAACATAATTATTTAATTGACATGTTGGGCACGACTGGACATACGCCCTAGTAAACTTTTGCAGTTCTGGAAAGAAAACTGCCTCGCGAACTCTTTGGACAGTTTTTCTTATGCCTAAATGGCCCGAAATGGCACAATCGTGCAACTCCTCCAACACATTCAATCTAATGCTAGCTGGGATAACCGGACTGAACTCGTTGTTCTCATTAGTCGTTTTCGTATAAAATAACAGTCCGTCAATTATTTCGTAATTTGCGGCCCTATTTCTTATCGGCACAATATCCGGATGACTGAAATTCTCAGGGTCGGCCAAATAATTGTATATATTTTTGAACTCCAGATCTTTTCCGAGTTCGGCTATTACTGTTTCACGAGAATCTAATACTTTGGATGTCAGCATGGCTATTCTAACTGTATTTCCATTTTCATCCAAATTAATTCTGCTTAAAGCATCTGCCACAACATTTTCTTTTCCCGGCGTGTGTTTAATTACTAGATTATATTCTTGTAATTTAACCTTATTAATCTTATTAAGTGCCCACCTTATTAATCTGGGTGATAAATTTTTCCCCGAGTAGAGTCTAGTGACCGCAGCGTGGTCCGTATATACAGTTACTGGAGAACTTCCAAAGGAAACACGAAATTTATGCACTACTGATAACACTGCGAGAGTTTCCCTTTCTGTGGCCGAATAGTTTCTCTGGGTTTCATTTAATGTTCGACTGAAAAAGGTCACGGGTTGCCCATTTTGAGAAAGCATTGCCCCAATCGCAAAATCTGAAGCGTCCGCTGAAATTTCTAATCCTTTATCCCCCTCCGGAAATTTTAAGACGGGAGCTTGAATCAATGCGTCTTTCAGTTTTTTAAATGCCAAGTTGGCTTCTGCTGCCCACGAAAAACTCTTTTGCGGCAAATTTACATTTTGACGCATTTATCTTCAAACCAGCTTCATTTAACAATAAAAACACTTTTCTTAAATCTTGTAAGTGTTGTTCTAGACTTCTACTCGTAATTATAATATCGTCTAAATATATGAACGTGCTTTTACCAAGGACCGGTCTTAAGACGATGTCCATACATCTTTGGAACGTTGCCGGCGCGCCGGATAACCCAAAAGGCATCCTAAGAAATGCGTACGTGCCAGACTTAGTTATGAAGGCGGTTTTGGGGACGTCTTCGGGTTTTACCCCGATCTGAAAATAGCCACTCGTAAGATCTAATGTAGTCATATACTTTGTAGAGGAAATATTTCGAATTATCTCTTCGATTATCGGCAGAGGATATACGGGATATTTTGTGACGGAATTTAGCTTGCGATAATCTATAGCAAAACGCCACCGCTTCGGGTGCGTAATCAGATAATCATTATTTTTCTTGCATAAAACTACTGGGCTAGCATAACTGCTAGAAATCGGCGTGATTATTTTGTTTTTCAATATCTCCTTGATATGGCATTCAATTATTTCTTCCTTTACCTTATCATAGCGATATGGCTTTTGCCTTATTGGCTGAGCGTCCCTCGTTTCTATGGTATGGTTTACGACCTGTGTGAAATATGATATCCGAAATTTTTCGTAATAACAATATGTTCTTTACTTCGTGAAATGAAGTAAAGGGTATATTGTAATTTACTTCATACAATTTATTTTGTGTTTCCTTTACTTTGTACAATTGAAAATTGTACGAAATAATTTGCTCAGTATTTCCTTTACTTCGTGCAATTTTAAAATTAAATACCTCGATCGATTTTTGTTGTACGGGGCTCAAACATTTTTGTGTTTTATTTTTTATTAAGAGTGTTACATTTTCCTATATATAATTATAGGAACCGGAGAAACATCTGAAAGTTAGATTGCGTAATTTTTACAAAATTGGTTTCTTGAAGAGCTTTTGTAACCAGGACCAATGTTTTCAGTACTTGCGAAGATTAAGGGCGGGTAAGGACTTGGGTAATTTTTTTTTCTGTTACTTATTCTTAGCCTTTAGGGAGTTAGTTATCTCTTCAAACTCAAGGCTAAATCTAAACGATTCCAAAACAAAAATAACCTCTGCACGCTTTACTGGCTATAGCTAAACGGAAAGGACCTATTTGCTGGCAGACAGTTTATGAATCTCCCAAGAAAACTATTGATCATAACTTCAGTAACTCAACTAAACGCCTCGAGGGAGAATGCCAGATTCGTATGTTAACCTAACCTTTCTAAATAAGCCAATCTAAATTTAATTTAGCATAATTAACCTTTAACTATTTCTAAATAAGGCAACCTAAATTTAATTTAGCGTATTTCGAAGAACTCTCTTCGGAATTCCCTTGAAATTTCTCCCAATAGCCTTATAAAATATTTGAGGAAGTCACTTTTCGGCTAGACAGCAAGTGGGAGATAACTCAAATATTGCAGATAATTTAATTTAATAATTCAGTCCAAGTCAATCAAAAAATCTAACCAGTCATCAATGATTAGAATTTCAAGTCATCCATGATTTCATCATTTTCAGAACTCCTCATTCAGTTTAGATTTATATCTTTATGGAGCAATTAGATGAAGATGAAAAGGAAGTGTAGCAGACCAGAAAAGTATGCTGATCAGGCAAATTTGAAATGTAGCATAATCTGCTTAAGAAGTTTTCTGGTTGTCTCTAACGAAAAAAAAACCTTTTTAAACGGTAGCATGTTTTTTCACAATTATAGTTATTAACAAAAATAATTTAGTAACAACATAATACTAAATTTACATTTTTGTAACTGTTTTGAAATTGGATCTAAATTTTTAATTTAATATGTAAAATTTCTAAATCATTGTTACTTAAATTCATATAATTCATATTAAATTTTATTTCCGATTAAATTACTATTCCATAGCTCAAATCTTTTAATTTTTATTTCAAGTAAATTATTTCCAAACTTAATTCATTAAATTTTATTTAAATATGGGAAACAGAATAAAATTAATTGCATTTTTGTGTGCATCTTAACACGCATTTTTCACTCAGTTAAAGCTTTTATTAATTAATAAAAAATATTTATAAATTAAGTTTCAAGGTAAAATATCTAATGTCTCAGAAATTCAAAACGTTATTCTAAAAAGTGCCTTTCTTTCTCTTGTTCTGGACGGTTTTTAGCCCAGAAAGGCTATTAGTGTTAAAACGGCATTTTGCGTCGAATCACTTTTCAAATTATTGCCACCAAATATTATCGCCATGTATTATATTTAAAGAAATTAAATAATGAAGAATCTACATGAATGTTTCTCGCATTCTGAAAAAACAACTGTCTCTAGAGTCATCAGATTTTGAATAACGCAGTCCTCCACCCTACCATAGACACCTGAAAGCCCAAATTTGAAATTTGTTTTGCAGTATATTTCATATTTTGTAAAACTTTAACGAATTTTTTATTAGGAAACTGAACAATTTCAAAGTGAACAATGCCAACACTGTAGGGCAGTGGTCGGCAAACTCATTAGTCAACATAGCCAATTATCAACAGTGCAACCATTGAAATCTGTTTTGAGAGCCACACTTTTAAACTTAATTTATATAGGAATTATATTATTTTGAACTTCCGGAATTTTTCGAAAGAAAATCTCAGCCAGTTTGGCCATACACTGATTAATTTCAAGCATTTTGAATTCGCGGTGAATCACCAAGTTCCTAATGAACCACCGTTCAGTTCACCACTTGCCGAAGTATAATATTTTGAACAGTCTGCAGCTTCTGTATGGAACTTTTACAGGCATAATCACAGCCGGGACAGGCATAAATCAGAATGGGACGCAACACGAGTTTGTAAATGAGTATCTATTATCAGTAGAAAGAACGCTGTTTCGAGTAATTAGTTCCTCTGTTCCGAGCAAGTGCAAGTTTACGCAGTCGGAACTTGGCAAGAATTTGCATGATGTGTGGAGACCAAGTGATCCAGTGATCGAGAAAAACACCTAAATATTGGGCCTACTTATCGATCATAATACGAGAGCGTCGCATCGATGCAGGGACACAATCGAACGCGGATATCAGTGTTGTTCTTGTCAGTACAATGGCCCATTTATCAATCCATCACTCAAAATTTTACTAAAACCAATACAATGTCAATTTTAACTTGATACACCAGATAATGTAAAAATGAAATTTCGTATCAAAATATCTGTGTTTTAAATTTTTAGATTTTTTTCATATTATATGCAATTCAAACATCGTCTATGTATTTTAGCTTGCCTAAATTCGGTTGCTAGGAAATGTTTTGTTTCAGACGCTGGAAAAAAACTTCAAATTCGGAAGGTCTAGAAGCTAAAATTCTGATATTTTGAAACTAAATTTCGTTTTTACTTTATATGGCTTCTCATTCAAGTTAAAATTGCCATTGACTGGTATATTAATTCATCAATTATTTAGAATTTGACAATTTCTGCAACAGCACAATTTGATGTATAATCAGTACAATCAAAACGCCGAAATCGGTACAAAAAAATTTCCGAGGAATAACATTGGCAAATACATTTTCAGTTGTTTTCACGCATGTGTAAAATTTGACGGCATCTGTGTTGTATTTTCAAGATTTTCTTGTTTTTATATGCGCGCGCCCGCATGTGCTATTTTGTGAGACAGCCACCGTCAAGGAGCCTAAGAGCCACAGCTCACGAGCCACGGTTTGCCGACCGCTGCTAATAAATAAATAGGGAATAAAAAATTTTTATCTCCAGCGCGCGGGACTGTCTATCAGAAATTCTAAAGATATGCTATTTTTAAATGTTTTTAGCCCAATATGCAGTTAGCCCAAATGCTCTGGAAACGTGTATGTGTCTTTAATGAAAAAAACAGCCGTTTGTGCGAAATATAAAATCTGAAAGCTCTACATCATAAAAGAAAGATGCAAACGAAAATTGGACCGAAACTTAACAACCTTTCTCTGGTAATCTCTCAGATTCTTAAAAGCTGGTTCAATGGCTTTGGGATTATTATGATGACAGGTGTATTATCAATCGAGAAGCATTGACGACCATAGGAAAAAGCCATTCCTCTCCTTGAGGTTGATAATTTCGTATCAAGGTTGATAATTTCTGTTTATAATTCAAATTGTGGTAATAAATGCATTCAATAAAACTTTCTTTAAAAAATAATATAAAATATCGATTTTCCAGAGAAAGGATACGTTTCCAAAAGCTTAATAAGCTTCTTAAGCGAAAAAAATATCTTTCAATATGAAGCGTTTTAAGGGGGGGGGGAATTCACTTTATTGAGATAGGAAACTACTTGTATTTGAGAAATAAACTTCTAAAGCGAGAAAATATCTTATGAGCGGATTTTACTGTACTTCATTTATATATTAGATCTTAGATTAATCTTTATTTGCTAGTCTCTTAAAGTGACTTTGTAAGGTTTTAGTTTAAACTAACAAAGTTTTATGTTAATTTCTCTTTCCTGTCAACTCTTATTTCCACTTCCCGTTAGAATGAGCACGCGATTCAGCTTTATGCTAATTTCAGGTGGAGCTAAGTTTTGTATTTAAAGGTTAGCAAGGAACTTCTCAGTGTGAAAGAGCTTTTAGTCTCAGATCGCTTCGGCTCTATTCGACGTTCACCTGACTAGCTAGTATTTAAATTCTAAGCTTTAGCGCTGTCACTCTAATACTTATTGAAGTAATCTAAGTGCGTTAGTATTAGCCAAATATTGCTACGCACTATTGATAGTTTAGAATAGAGGCCAACCTCGCGTTTAAAGCTCTGAGAGCAACGACTACTTAATTTTCTACTCAACGTTATTTTAAATTATTTGATTGTTCAGTTTAGACCCAAGTGCGGTCATTATTTTCTGTTATCCCTTCCAAGTTGGGAAGTGGCTGTAAATAGTGGTTTAATAAAAGGGGATTTTAAATCCTTCTTACGTGCAGTTATTCTACCACATACTAGAACATAGCTGCATTCAGCTCCCTGTTCGAAATCAGGACTTTGAAACTGTCACGACAATGGTCGCCAAAAGTATGCACAGAACACTCAGTCCTGATAACTTTTTCTTGCCTGTTCTGAGCAACTCTCGTATGGCTGTTAGTTTTGAAGTAACGGTGCATAAAGCGAAAGTCTCATTTCGAAAATGTAGATCCGGAACAAAACCTGTTAAGAAGCCCCTTTTTTTCTAATTACATGGTACTCTTGATTATCCGTACGAGGCACCGAAACGCACGGATGCACATTCTCGCACACTCAGCCTGAGCGTGTGTAAAAAACGCTATGTTAGAGTGCCTAAAAAAGAAACACACGCACGTCCGAGCATGCCTTATAAACCGATGAATTGTGTCTTTATGTTTAGTTTCAACGGTTACCTCGTACAATTCGGTCTGTATGTGCATAATGGAAGCTATCGTTTCGGCTCACGATTTGTTTTTGTTTTGTTTCGTGTGTATTTCGCCGTATATTTTCTTCTTATTCTTTAAAATTGATTTAAAATTTTAGAGTTAAAAAATGAATAAAGAACAGGTTACCAAGTACTAAGTACAAAAAAAGTTGTTTTAAAAAATATTAAAACAAAAACTTGACATTAATCGAAAGATTTGAACACTGTGAATCGATAATAAAACTCGCCAAAGAATATGCAATTGGCGCTGAAACTGTTCGTGTGATATTGGAAAAAAAAAAAAATAGGGGGGAAGTTAGAGACTTTCAAAGGATATTACTATAATGCGGCAGGTCCTTCTAACCGAAAGAGCATGAAAGTCTCAACACTCGAAAATCTAGATTCAGCTATGCTGACATTGCTTAACCAAAAATTGACAGAAGGAGAGCCAATTAGCAATCAAATAAGCTTGGAGACATTCACCGACCAACGAGTATTCGAATACAATGATAAAATAACATTTCGAAAAATACGCCTGAAATTCGACAAATATTTAAACGCTCCCAAAAACAAAGTAAAATCACGGATTTTTACTTCCTTCTACAAAGTAAATGAAGCACGGTAATCGCGAAAAATTTCGGTTATCAGATTTCGACATAAATATCCATTTTCATCGTTTCCGAATTCATTTTGTCTATTTTGTTTCATGAATAAAGGACTCTTTATTCCAAAACGGGTTGTAAAATGGATTCTTTTTTTTTTTTTGGCAATGTCAAATTAAAAAAAAAATATTATGGAGAAATAACGAAATCTAATTTTTTATTCGGTCTGCCCGGTTCTTTCACTTATGCTTGGAAAGGTTTTATATTTATTATGAAAAAGTAAAATTGGAAGAAGTTTGATTCCCATACGAGAAAAATTGACCGGGATACTTAATTTTAAAAGTTATAATTTTTGATGTCATTTGCTTTAAACGAATCGGTTACTTAAGTTAGAATAATTCGCAGATATAAGTTAAAATGAAATGCAGCAAAAAATTTGTATGGTTAGTTTAATAGGCCGTAAAATTAAGTCCTATTTTGTCCACATCAGATTTGTTTGGGTTTTCAAATTATCCGTGACTTGCTTCTCTGCTACTGCAAATATTATATTTTATATAAAGTACATCTCACATAAAATTATTTTGTAAAATTAACCTAATGATTCAAAATTTCCGACAAGGGTTATTTTAAGCAAACGAACACTTTACTTTTTTTACGCTTGTTTCCCCCGTGATTTGAGTTTGATGTACCTTCTGTATAATCTATAACTTATTTTGTTGATGCCTTCTGAATAATCTATAAACTTGAGAATTAAAATGAGTTTTTTATTTATGCTGAAAGAAACTAGAAAAAAAATGGAAGAGCTAAAGAATTCTTATTAATTTTACCACAAATCGCGATTCATTTACAAAGATACTTCCAAATGAATGGAATTAAAATTTTCATCAGTTCCACAATCCAAAAATGTGAATCAAATGTAGGAAAAAAATTCAATTTCTTTGAAACGCGGAAGAAATTATTTCTTCTTAAGTGTCATTCCACCGTATTTATGTCCCGGCCAAAGTTAATTTTGGAATTGATTAAAAAATCATATTTCCTCGTTCATCCTGAACATAAGTTTATAATCTATAATTTTAAATCTATAATTTTAAATGAAAGTGATTGTAGCTCCTTTATACTTTATTTCTCGGTGATTAAACTATTATTAAATCAAATAAAGTGCTTCAGGAAGTTCTTAGAAAAAAGGTCAATTGAAAAAAACAAATTTAATAAAGTGAAATATTTGTTTTTGTCGTATACCTTATAAGTTTATCTAAAAATGGTTTCGTACTTTTATTATCTTTGAATTATTTTAAGTCGAAGTTTTACTTAAAGCGATGTTGCTAACCGACAAGAATACAAGACAAAATGCCTGAGCCTGATTTTTAAAGAAAAGCGTAAAAAAAATAAAATACGAAGTTCACTATTTTATTCTTGGTTCTAATTTTATATTTTGAAAATTAAGATATAAATAAAAATTAAAATTAATACAATCAAAAAATACATGAAATTTACATATTCTAAATACTGCAGAAAGATTTGGATGAATGAAAAAAATTATTTAAAATTTGTCTTAAAGATTGCCCAACTGATACAATTTCCAAATAGGCAAAGTAAAAATGCAAGAGAAGCACCCCTTTTACATCCGGGTTAATAAGTGTTAATCAATCCATTGCGACAGACAAGCTGAAGATCAGTTTTGAATGTCTCGTGTGGGAGACGGAATGAAATCCATTGCAGGACTGTGATTAATTATCTGCTCTGATGGCAAACTCCTACTCAGTAACCCATAGAAAGAGGAACTGGAGCGAACTCCTATTCTGGGCAAATTTCTTGGACGATGGCATGCTATTCCTTGAAATAAATGTTGTCCAACTTCCCTCCACAATGATGGAAGACTTACTGATGCGCATGCACTCACACATATTTTAAGGGAGTATTTCCCAGTGATTAATTGTTCAGAAGTATGGCTTGCGATAAAACCTAGAAGTGCTCTGCCATACCCTTCCATGCATCAAGATTATTGAGCCACCAGAATGTTTATATCATAAAAGATTGATCGAGTGGAATATGTTTGGGTGCAGAAAGCCTTGAAGGAGGTTAGAGAGGAGAATCCCAATACTTTATAAGTTGAGAAGTTGGAAGCTTTTATTGATAAAAACCAGCTATTTTTATGTTAATTTACTTCGTCCCTTTCTATTTTTCCATCGGCTTTTGTCAGAATGTAGATTAGGCAATTTTTTAACCATTCAATTGATTTCTTTTATCCTTTGGTTTCACCAATAAAGATATTGTCTGAAATATCCAGTCAATGGAATGTATTACCGAAATATGGTCGTTACAAGAAATAATAGTACTGTTTACACACTGTTACAAGACACAGTAACAGAATTACACAATCTCAATACAAAGCAAATATAAAATAGTGCAAGAGCTACATCTTACTACATTGCAGAATTATGCTATTATGTAAAATATACATCTTAATAATAGCATAAAAAATTTTGCCGCTAGATGCGCAGTTTTTAAAACCTTAATAGAGAATTAAGTCGGTTTCTTTACCTTCAGTATCTTTTTGACGAGTGATACTCAGTCATAATGTAAAGCTTAAGTCATAAACTTAAACGCTTTCAGTACGAAAGGAAAATTCTGTATTAAACATGTTAAGCAAATTGAATGTAGAAATAATCCATTATTTATTGATAGCCGTATAAATTCTATATTTTTGGAAAAAGCTACATATAACTTGCACCAAGATATCAATCACAAAAATCGAGTTAATTTCTTTGCTTATTTTTTCTTTTTAAAGGGATTTGTAAAGAGATATGCTAAGGTGAAAAGTTTTGCAATATTTTTAAAGAATAAATTTTAAAAATATTTTTACTTCATAAATTGAAATGGTTACAATGCATTTTTCCACAGTAAATATGTACAGAGAAAGAAAGAGCTGAGTGTCTCTGGGGTTTCTAACTCGAGTCGAACTACCAATATTTAGTGACTTTACCGCTTGATCGTAAGAACTTTTGAAACTAGGCTGACGAGATGCTATGGGTTGAACAGTATATGAAAGAAAATAGAAGATGCAGTACTAGTAAACACAAAGGTGTGCTGAATTATAGATTTACATATTTGGTGAATGAGTTAAACTTATCTGTATGCCTTTATTAAATACTAGGAATATACCATAAAAGCCTCAAGGAAGAAGACAATGGCAATCTAAGTTAGTGTAACATTATGAGTATCTGCTGTTAATTCCAATACTGCTGAAAATTTTTTAAAAAATTATAAATGAGGTATTTTATAAATCACGTGAACTCGTTGTATTTTAAATTACAACAGTTAGAAATATTATTAGGGGGATTTAATGATCATCTTTCTTTATAGATAATTTCAAATAATTAATTTTACAAATAATTAAGCCTGAAACTAGACTGTAAAATAACCTGCATACTGAAGATAAATCTGTGCTAAGGTGTAAGAAACATTAACTGTACTAGAGTTATGATGCAAGAGTTTATAAAAATTATCATTCAAATATAAACTGGCATAAATACAATACAAAATCTAGAGACACCAAAACCTGAATACAATGCAAAACAATATATGAAAAGAAATGGATTAAAAAGAAATTAAAAATCCCAAGCTATGAAAATAAGGGAATTCGAATTTTATCTGTTAATTATGAAAATGCCGCAGCATAATTATCAATTATTACTAATTAAATGTATACTAGAAATTAAATGTATGTCAAAGTTTACCGGATAGAGTAATTGGAAAACAGAATAAATATTTAAACGTTTCTAATATTAAAATACGCAATTTGTAAGAATGTTAAATAACTTTAAAATAACTTCAATGATTAAAAATGGAAAGCTTAATATGACATATATTACAATAACATTGGTGTGAATTTAGGACCGCTTAAGAAATCTAATTTTTACATTTAATAGAGAGAAATTTTTAAATTAAATTAGAACTATTCAATCAAAAATTGTAAATTTGAAATTTAAAACCATTCTACTGTCTAAGCAGATTTATTAATATTTATCTAGACAAGAAAACTAATTTAAGATGAGCTACAAATCCGATATTTGATTGTTCAAAATTTATATATATATGTAGATTTTAGCTGATAATATACATACATATACATATATATATATAT
>KK118532.1:20253-33597 GCA_000611955.2 Stegodyphus mimosarum
AGAGAATATACAAGATCTAGCTCATTATTCTTTTAAGCATTATAAAATTATAAAATGAGTGTAAAAGAAATTCATTTTTAATTAGCACATGCCAGATTTTAATTTAATATTTGTTTTGTTTCACGGTTTTTACAATATCTAATAAAAGAAAATAGAAGCCTGTAGCCTCAATAAAATGTCTCTTTTATGGGGATAAATGACTTTTTGTAGCAACCATCTTCTTGGAAATTCAGGTTTTGGGAAAGAGGGGACAGTCACGCAGTTCGTGGGTTACTTTTGTTTTGTTCACCCATGATATACGAGATGGGGGATGGAAAAGCTGACTATTGTTAGCTGTAGTACAGTTTTCATTAAGGAAGTGGTCTTCTGATTAGATGAGAAAGGGGGTCGTCAATTAAATTTCACGCACTTCGTATCCTACCATAGAACCAAACCTACGCCATCTCAGCCTATAACACGGTTTTTATAGTCTCTCCTACCAGAGGCGATCTCACCCAAAGACCAGCCTTATATTATCTAACATGTAGCAATCACACAGCCTGAGACAGTACCCTTACAGTCCCTACCGAGCCTAGACGGGTCACCGCATAGACGATAATTCTAGTCACTGTGAAGGCAGCTAATCTCCTCCATGCTAACGATATATGGACACGCGAATGACCAATCACGTAGCGAGTGGCCAAAAGTGGGATAGCTCCCTATCACGTTGCGGCCCTTCTCCCCACTATAAACGAGGACCCATAGATGGGACAGGTTAAAATGAAAAGAAAAGTTAATAATAAATCATGAATATTTTAGACAATAATAGATTAACTTAATAATAAACTAATAGCAAGTAAAAATACTGTGGGCAATTAACAACGAATACTCTTCATGTGCCAGTTTTAAATCCTGCTATATGAAACTTTGTGTAACTTTTTCTTAACGGTGTATAACTGGCTTATGCTGCACTATTAGTACTATTGAGATTATTAGGTGAACTTTTAGGAAAAAAAAAAGCTTGCATATTTATTAATTAGTGGTCTTTTGCTTTAACAGCAGGTATTGGATGTTTATCTAGCGACTGAACCAAAACTACTACTCCGTCTTTTTAGCCTTTATACGAAATGTGTTGCTCTTAGATTTTGTGAATAAAATTTTAATATGATTAATATCCATTTAGTAGCAAGTTGCTATAACTGCTCGGAGGGAAAAGCAACGAATTATCCCTTACTCTCTGCGTGTTTAATGATCGAAATGGTTGTCACATCCAGCTAATGCCTGAAGCATCTGAAGTTCGAGTCCCACATCACACAAATTCTTACTAAGTTCTGAGTGCGTAAACGTACACTTGCCTCCCTAATTGCTCGGAACAGCGTTCTATCTATTGACAATAAGTTACTGATTTACAAGGCCATGTTGCGTCCCATTATTACCTACGCCTGCCCTGTATAAGGGATAACCTTATAAAACCTCAATGCGGATGTTGCAAATTGCTCAAAATATTGTTTTCCGAGAAGTGGTGAATTGCCAATGGTTCATTCGAAACTCGGCGATTCACCGTGAACTCAAAATACCATAAATCAACGTCTGTATGGCCAAACTGGCCGACACCTTTTTCCGGAAAATCTCAGATGTAAATAACGTCAACATACAATACTTAATTATGACTGTAGTACTTACAAATATATAAAACAGCCGAAGACCATTCTAAGACATGTCATGATTTCTTATAACCTGTGCACTGTATTGTACCTAATATGCATGTTATACCCACCACCGTCTCTTTTTTTTCCCTTGGTTCCATCGTGTTATGTATTTACAAATACTATTTAAACATTTTATTAATTGCTACTTTAAAAGGGACTGATTAGGTATATAAAACTGTTTACTGCAATCATTGTCATTTCTTTTTAAACTCTGTTTGGCACTGGTTAATCGCACACCTATCTCCTCACGAACACTCCCAGATTTTCCTAGCCAGACCTAACTGGTGGCAGCTAGGAGTAGCTAATCGTCTCGTTTGGTTCAATGTCATCTTTACTTGATGAAGTTATGAGGAACGTTTCATTCACCTTAGAACTTATGATATGGCCATTGATTGCTATCATCATCCTACACATCTTTAACATCTTACACATCTACAGAAATCTTTAACACATCCTACACATCTGATAAGTATTAGAAACTCACAAGTATTCGAAAATCTTCAACGTTGTTATACTGAACTAGTGAATTCACGCGGGTACTCTACAAATGCGAACGCTTTTCGTCTGAGCCGAAGTTCGAGTCCCGGTGAATGCCCAGTTTGTTTTCCTTATTTCCTGATGTAAAATATCTAATCATCTCTACACTGGCACCTGTATTAAAGTATGGTGGATATAACTCGTCTTCGCCTCAAGTGAGTCTCGGGCCTATCCTCAGTCGCCCTGTGAGCGAGAAAAATGTAAGGAGTTATCAGATTGTTCACTACGTATTCGTGTTGTGTAAATGGTTAGCACGTCCGGCTAGCACTAGAAAATTTCATGTTTCGAATCCTGGAAAGGACACTGTTGATTTTTCATGTTTCTTGCTCCGAAAATCGTAGCAGTTTCTGTAAATTAATCCTCCATTCATGTTTAATACCAGAAATTCCACAAGAAGGATCACACAACTCCTAGTTAGTTTCTTTTCTTGACTTCATCTTCTTAAATAACAGATAAATTTCCATCTTCTCGACGAAGATGAGATGAAACACGAAATAAAAATAAGCAAAACGTGGGAACTCTATTTATTAGTTAAGTAGCTATCTTACGAATGAAAAACAAAATTTACTCTAAAATTATCTGCAGCTGTAACTGATCAATTTCATTATTAATTGAAAAGCTTAGGTTTAAGATTTATTCGATATATTGGTTGATATTTACTCCCGCCGCCCCGTTGATATTTATCACTTCTCTGCTGAAAAAGCGTGGCATAACTTCCTCGGGCTAAAATTCAGAAGTTAATTAAGAGCATTACTAATTGATGCTGATTTTTTGTCAGCCGAGAAATCAATAACAGTTATTCACAGAAATCCGAAGCCATTTTTAACTAATTAGTGAGAATCTTGGATTGTCAGCTAAAACATAGTGCCACTATTTCTTTTTTACTTTTTTTTGCACCTTAGCATTGATTGCCATCAGAAAAGAGGATAGCTAACTAAGTAAATAATGAATTCTTTGAGAATTTTTTTTATTATTTTAACGAATATAAGGAATCAGGAGGAAATAATTCCACCGTCAGCTGGAAATGTCATGTAAGAAGCCTATGGCGACGCTTATCGAGAAATGTTTTATTGGTGTCAAATGAATTGAAATGAAATTTTGTATAATCACAAAACGCTAACAATGTCTTCTAGGAATATGTGCAATCAATTGGAAAATGCCGTGCCAACTCTCATAAAACGCAATTAATTTTTTCCTTGACTTGAAGTTAGATATTGTAATGAGTTATTTGTTATTAGTCAAAATTGTTAAGGATTTAGATGAATAAATTATGGCGAAACATCCGAGAGCTATCTGCTAAAGGAGAGGGATAGTTTAATGTTGCACTTTCTAAAAAAACGGTCTCCTACTCACGTTACACATGGGGAAAACTACGAAAACGTCCATGCAGCCAGTCCGTCTGAAAAAATTTTAACCTTGAATTAGTGCCATTATTCAACGATTTTACCGCGCGACCACCGGTAGGCCTAAATTTGTAAGGAAAGAAGTGATTAATTTAAGACATAGTGGCGCCTAAGTTCAGAGCTTGATTTCGAAAATTAGAAGCCTGGGGCCTTTTTACTGAGGCCTTATTATCCCAAAGGGCGTTAACCTAGAAGGGCTATTAATTTCATTTTGGCATTTTGCGTTGGTTCACTATAAACGGCATTTCACTTTTCAGATTGTTGCCACCAAATATTACAGCCCTGTATTATATTTAAAGAAATTAAATACTGAAGAATCTGCGTGAATGTATGTATTTTTCTCTTTCTGTGAAATACGTAACAACGGTAGCTAGACACATCAAATTTGAATAACGTAGTTCTCCACTCAAATATGGAGATCTGGAAGACCAAATATGTAATATGGGATTTGTTTTATTATCTATTTCATATTTTGTAAAACTTTATCGAATTTTTGACTAACAAACTCAAAGATTTCAAAGCGAGAAATCGCAATACTGTACGGGAAAAAAAAGATTTTTATCTCAAGCGCGCGAGATCGTGTATCGAAAATTCTAAAGATGCGCTCTTTTAAAATTATTTTGCGATATTGCTGTTGAATTGAATTTTATTGTTCAAGTGCGAAAAACAAGATATTTAATAAATAAAGGTAACACACAAAACTTTAAAAAAACGCCCCTTTGAGAGTAATATAAAATCTGAAAGCTATCTTTTTTTTTTTTTTAGCGTAATAGATATTGTATTGCTGATGCGTATTATAGATGTATCAGGGAAAATTATTGCTGAGGCGTGTTATGTACATATATGTATATCAAATTATTGCATTACTGATGCGTATTATCGCATTTTCTTATGTATTTTTCCACCTAGCTTTTTAGCTCCAGATTCTGAAAATTTTAAAAGTCGCCTAATTTTCCCTTTCTTCATTGCCTTCAGAGGCAGAGCTACCCTAAATTTTAAAATGAATCTGATGAATTCACGTTTACATTTGAACGTCCTTCAGAATTACGTTGAACCTCATTAGTCCTAACAAACACACCGCTATGAACAAATAAAGTTTACAAAATAAGTTTTGCGATTGGGATTATTCGCTCAAGACGTAGAAAGGTTTATGATATATGCAGCTTATGAAGAAATAAAACCTAAAGCTAGACATTACAACCCTTTCAAATATCTTATTATTAGTAAGTTTAGAAAACTGGATCTGCCTTGCGGTCTCTCTCAGAGTTTCTCAAGTGAATGCTCGCTCAGAAAACGAGCCTTTCCTTTCCTATTTAGTATGATATGGAAATGCATCTTTTGAAAAACAGCATATTTATCAAAATACGCAGAAAAATATTCGCCACTGCTTTAGCTATAAATTGATGAAATGAGTTTCGAGTCTGATAAAAATAAAGAAAAAACTCAGTGTAAAGCAAGAAAGTTTTCCTTCCCTGAGGATGTTTCTCTCGTGTTTTTCCCTGAAATATTTATATTTTCTTTTGCATTTGAAAAGTTGTAAGGATAACTTTAGAAAAAAAAAATTTTTTTAAACAAGCAATTTATTTTGAAAGTTTTTCTCTTAAACACGAACAATGTCTTCTTCTAACCTGTTTATGGTTAGTTCGCTCTATATAAAAATAAAAAGGCCTTTATGTTACCGACTGATCGTATTTCTCGGCAGTCAACAAAACAAAAACGTTTTATCATCTTTTACGACTTTCTTTGTCAAGATGGATCGAATTGGAAAGCTAAAGAAATGTTCAGGTGTTTTGGAATATTCGAATCGACACGACCATTATTCTGATAAAAAAATTCTTTGAAGCACTCACTAGTTTCTGAAAGGAAAATAATCTCGTATCTTTCCACGTGAATATTTCTATGTATATATAACAGCTTCTTTAAATGTATGCTGTTTGTTTATATATATTCATAGATATATTTGAATGAATAAACGAATAAAAGGTAAGCTAAGAAATATCTCCGAAATCTCAGAACTCTCTGAGTAGTTAAGTTTCAATGTTGCTCCAAAAGTAAATAATCATCTTATTTTCATTTTTGAGTGAAAGAGATTCTAGTAGTATCACTTCCATTCGTTCCGATTGACTTGCCGCGGTAATGTGGAGCTTAAAACAGTCCATGTATACTCGAAAATGTTGCCATATCTTCATTTTAACACCCTGAGTAGCATGACAGCTTCTATTCAGTCTTTTTTTTTTCAGTCCAAAGAGGCTTTGTTCCTGAAGGACTATTGTTTTCGTTTTGCGATTTTGCGTTGAATCACTCTGAATGTCCGTTTCACTTTTCAAATCGTTGCCACCAAGTATTATCGCCCTGTATTATATTTGAAGAAAATTACATAATGAAGAATCTACATAAATGTACGTATGTTTCTTGCATTGTGATAAAACAACGGTACCTGGAGCCATCCAATTTTGAATGACGTAATCCTACTGCGAATATTGTCATCTAAATACCCAAATTTGAAATTTAGAATTTGTTTTATTATGGATTTCATATTTTGTAAAACTTTAATGAATTTTTGATTAACAGACTCGAGAATTTCAAAGGGAGCAATGGCAACGTTGTACAGAAAAAACGCTTTTATCTCCAGCTCACGGAGCTGTGTATCGGAAATTCGAAAAATATGCTCATTTTAAAATTATTTTGCGATATTGTTCTTTAACTGAATTTTATGGTTTCAGTGCGAAGAACATGATATTTAATAAAAAACGGTAACACGCAAAATGTTAAAAAGATGCTTCTTTGGACGTAATTTAAAATCTGAAACCTTTCTGATTTTTTTTCGTCACTTTGTGTACATTAGGTTAAAATTTGAAATATTTTGCTTACTTTTCTTAATGATGTAAATATCCTCTTAATGAATGGAAGCTCATGAAAACAGAGATAATTGTACAAATTCAGCCTATAAATACTGTTTAGTAGCAAGCGGATGTCCTCAGGAACCCAAAGATTACCGCCCGGAGTTCATTTTGTAATAGAGCAATGCGCAGGACAACTGGACCAGATATCTGGAGTCGTTATCCCAAGAGGATAGTTCTGTCTGAAAAGTGGTGTCTAGAGATAAAACGCGCACACTAATTTTTCGCCTCTTAAAGGCCAAAATGGAGCCGCATACACCGAATTGAGAAAGATGAGTCTCTTGCAAATCACTACGCTTCTCAATTCACCATGAACAACGTAACAGACCTATATATAGAACAATTGGCTTCGCGTACACTCACACAATATTTTTCAAATCCACACGCAAGAAACATAACTCTAGTTAAACCCTCGGAGGTATTAAATTATATCAAGAGGCGAAAAACCAGAAAAAGCCCTGTCATTGACCGCACTAGCAACAGGAAGATTAAAAATATAGGCCCGGTCATGCTCTGTAAATTTACTGATATCATCAACTTGATCTTAGAGACAGCCTATTTTCCTCAAGTCTGGAAAACGGCCCTTATTTTTCCAATTCTGAAGCATGGAAAGCCGCTGGATCACTTGCCTCCTATTGACCAATCAGCCCACTGCCCGGAATTAGAAAAATCGCCGAATGTGTCATTCACAAACGTATGCTGGACTTCGCTGCCAATAAGAACATCCTTATCCCTGAGCAGCGTGGATTTCGTCCTCGTCATTCAACCGTGCACAAACTCCTACGTGTTGTTGGAAATATCTCAAAGGGGCTACAAAACTTCTAATTAACTAGCGGATCAACTTGTCGATATCTCAAAGGTCTCTCGATCGTGTTTGGCTAGATAGAATCATTTACAAACTTATCATCCTGCGTTTCCCAGGCTACATCATGATTAAGTCTTATCTTACAAATATGCATTTTGTCGTTCACCTAAATCAGACATATTCCATAAGCTGGCTAATTAACGCTTTTGTACCACAAAAATCAATAATTTGCCCAATAATTTTCTTACTGTATGTGAACGACATACTCCGCACTACCAACACTATACCGCCATGTATGCAGACAATACAGTGATATTTACATGAAATGCATCTCTATTTTCAGATACATATGCACTGCAAAACCACATACATGTATTATAGTCCTGGCTTAAGAAATGGAAGGTCAAAATTAATGAGGACAAAACTGTGGCTGTGATGTTCACACATCGATGAACATCATCGTCAGCATCAGTATGTATAATACTGTTATCCCTTAGACCACGTAAGTAACCTATCTTGAAATCATTTTAGAACAATGAACGTGAAAGCCCCATATTACACACATAATCTTTAAGTTCCAGAAGCTACTCTCTACCGCCTAATTCGTCAAAACTCTGTTCTTTCTTTAGGAAATAAGTAACTCATCTATAAGACTATATTGTAGCCCATTGTTACCCACGCCTGTCTAGTCTAGGGATTTGTTTGTAAAGCTACTTTAAATAAGCTTCAAGTTAATCAAAACGGGACTCAGACAGATTTCTCGAGCAAGCTGGTTCTACAGAAATACTCAAATTCACACGAGGAACTCGGTGTTAAACCAATTCCTCAATTCATGACAAAAATTTCCGAAACATTTTTCAACAATATTGTGCATGTTCAGAACGTTTCTATACCTGTATTGAATTATGACCCACTTATTCGCAGACGGCCAGGCACCGTACTTATGAACTTTAATCTTTATTGCTGGCCCTGGTTGTATTTAATTCCTTTTATTACTTGCACGTAATGCTCATTTTATTATTATTTACATTACTGTTTCGTCTAGTCCCCTTTTTATTCCTTATTTCTACTAACAAAGCAAGTGGTTTTTTTTTCTTTGCTCTGATGCTTACCCCTCTTACAACAAATAACTAGCTTTCCCGATTTTGGCTTCTACGTTGTCCACTACTCAGAATTTCATTCTTCGATTCCACTTTTCCTCCCGATGGACATTATTCGCCTTACTCCTCGTTACTTTGAACTTAGTTTATTATCAAAACTACTATTTACACCTACAGATATACTACTTGTACGTTAGGCTACTTATATTTATTAATCTGTGATAGGGCTTCGGCCTCGCGGCCATGCCTCGCGGCCTGCGGCCACCTAACACATATTGCATAAGAATATAATATTGGGGCTGCGCCTTTGATTTGCCGCCACCATCTTGAATCACATAACACCGAAGTAACATTGCCATCTTGGATGTGTCTGTGTCTTAATATGAAGTAGACGGCTGAAGGACATCATACATGAGAGTTTTCATTATTTTGTGGCAACGATTTTGTGTGTGTGTGTGTAGCAATGACCTCTTGAACTAAGTGGATGACATTAATTTTCCTTTACTAGTTTTAATTATTTCATATTTAATTATTTTTAATTATTTAATTTGTAATTACTCATAATTATTTAATCTGAAACTATTTTTAATTGAGAAACTCATTGTTTAATATTTATTCCCTTTTAATTTATTTCATTATTTATTTTAATGATAACACCGTAAATTTTAAAAAGCTGGGAACGAACCTATAACCCCTCGCATGGGAGGAGAACGTGTAAACCAACACGACTTTTCACTACAAAACTAGCTTAGATCGTTGAGTAGAAAACAATCATGACGTGTGATGTCACTGCTTGAGAGAAATGCTGTCAGTCAACAAACTTTGTAAGGTTCTGCTTATTTTTATTAAAAGTTTTTTTTAATTTTGTGAGTCTGAGTTTTCTTATTTCCCATCGGGTTTCCTTGCCACGCTGCAGAGTGAATAAGAGTATTTAACGAAAAAGAGACTGAGCGTAATTTTGCTGTTAGGAGCCCACGTTTCTTAGTTTCTACCGGTTGTAAATCTTAATTGAGGCTGCGCATTCTTGGTATGGAATTAGTCTACTGCCGGTGTAGGATTTCTAAATCAACCTGCTAGTTTAATTTGAGTTGTGTTGTCTAGCACTACCCTTTATATTCAGTGTTACAATGTCATTTAAGTTCTCACCGCAAGCGGTCTGTGTTTTGTTTGTAAGCATGTAAGTCCGTGCCATCAGTTCAATAGTTTGTGATAAATAAAAGAGTCTTTTACACCCTTTCCCCGATTGTGTTCATCTTCACGCTTATGCAAGAATTCGCAAGGTACAACATTTAAGTAGATCTACTTATATTTTATGATACCAAGAAGACTAGATCTTAAAACGTCATCTTTATTCAAGTTCCAGCTTGTGAAAGCGTGAATTTTATTTTTATTTCTCTTCTTTTCACTTTCTTATTTTACAAAACATTTTTTTGCCCTCTTCACTACTTTATTTTAAGAAAGTTATATTTTCTTACAAGCTTAACTTTTCCTTTTCTCTTTTTTACTTTAAAAAAAATTTTTTTTAGGTTTATTTATTTTACAAAAGTGATACTTAAGTTTAATTTTTTTTCACTTTTCCATTTATTTAGCGTAGTTTTTGTTTTCATTTTCTTTTTTCTTCTTTCTGTATTTTACTCTGAACATAAATTAATTTTTTTTTTTTTTATAAATGTAAATTTTTAATTCTTTTAAAATTTTTCCTTGGGAATATTTCTTATGCTTATTTTTGCGCTTTATGTTGCGCTTATTTTTTCCTCTTATTTTGAACACTTATTGATTTTACATTTTCCATTTCTTCAAAAGTAAACTTACATGTATTTCTTTATCTACGAAATTTAAAGTGGAATTCACATGTACATCATTTCGCTTTTCAGACTTTCTTGGATAATATTTCGTATAATTTAAAATCGACTTTAACCAATATGTACAAGGTTCATTTCATACAATTTATTTGGAATACATAGTGAAATATTACATTTCTTAAATTTTATACTTTTAATCGGAGGTATCCAGGTATATTAATCGGAGGTATATTATATAAACCACTGATGACTATACTAACATTTTGAAACCTTGTACAAAATATTATAGATTCTCTTTTATACATCTTAATTTTATTCAAAGGGTTCACAAAACTATGTCTATGCAACTCTTTCTGCTTTCTATTTACACATTTTTCTCATTTTTAACTTTTGTTTTGCTTTTAAAACAAATACATGTTACGTTTCTTATTCTTTTTTCCAAAAGTAAATACAAATTTAGACTGGTTTCTTTATTGTAAGATTTACTGTGAATCAAATCATTAATTCAGGAATAATAAATATGTGTGGCATAAAGTCTTCTTAAACCATTGCGTGTGCATTTTTACCCATCTTAGCTGAAATGCATCCCAAAAATATATAATTTCTTTTTGTTTTATGCTACAAACATGTACATGAATGCACTCCAAACACTCTTTTTATTCAGCCGAATGATTTATTTATATTACTACCGCAAATTCTGTTAACTCTTTGGAGTATAAAAATATCTTGGATTTTCTTGTACACATCCTATCTTAAATCCCCTAAATATACGCTAAAACTCGATTTTTCGTTATATGAAAATTTCACACGGATTCTTAACATTATTCTGCCATCTACCGCAGAGTGTCATAACTACTACTATATTTGAATTTAACATAGCCTTTGATTTTCTTAGCAAGGTACAAGTCGAATTACTTTTACCTATCGAGAAGAATATCCGTACTGTAATATATTATTTAAATTCGAATTATACCCAGATCTATTAGGAGAATTCAAAATGCAGTCTGGAATACGCATGGAATTTATGCTCAGACAGGAAAATTAAAGATTATTTTCTTTCCCCAACTTGAAATATAAAAATTTCCCAACTTAGAACATTTTTATTCAATTATCATCGTCATTAATTTTTATGAGTCTCAAAGCTTAATCTAAAAAATATACATTTCAAATTTTAACACTTAGCTCTTTCAGCCTTTTTGAGAATATCTGAAGCTTAATTTATCATATTTAGCAAATAAAATTATGCATAAGCATCATGCATAATAGGAATTATTGATATGAATTCCAAAGAATGATTCTATATGATAGTTAACTTCTTTAACACACGCATAACCTAAGACACGCATTTCAAACTGACATCATTTTATCTACTACAGAAATACTACGGCCCTTTGAAAACATTTGGCATATAATTTTAATGTAGATGTCACAGTTAGTATATAAAGTCATGCATAAATATTATAAAGTTTAGTCTTTTTAGCAATCATAAATTATAGCCAAACTTTAGATAAACTGCTAGCGAATTATCGCAAGTCTAAAGTAACAACTGAGACTTGAAAAGACCTGCTTGCTTAAACTAAAAAAGGATAAAAGGCACACCTGGTGCTTACAATTCAGTCAGCTTGTAGAGACATTAGGTTATTTAGTAGCAGGAGACATGAAAAATATGCAATTCCTTCGCCGGGGATCGAACCACGGACCTCTGAAATACCGGCTCAGTGGGCTGACCATTACACCACGAAGGCACGCTAAGAATGTGGGAGATATACCTTATAAGCTGTTATGGCGAGTGACTTAAATAGCCGTAAGTTGAAATTTAAAATAAGCTAGTAGTCATAGACCGCACAATTTAACGCGAAGTTGGCTCACAAACCTAACCGACTCAGCTTTTCAACAATCGACGATTGTAATGCAAGGCCGAAGACTACTGATCTTATTTGAGTTATCAGCGGCTTCGTAATGTGGCCTCGAGATGCAGAGCATGCTCCGTCTTAATCTAAAAACCTCAGTTGAAATGCACGCGAACTAAATTGCATTCTAGCTTGGAAAGCGAAAAGGAGGGACACTGAAGTTCTAAATCATAATAACTAGTTTATTAAAATAATAAAAACTACGCAAAACTATACATAACAGGTAATATTAACATTAATTTTATATAATGATCAAACATAGTAGGTAGCTTAAAATTTTTTAACGCATTTTACTATGACTTAATCTAAAAAATGTAATATGGACCCCTCCCCATTTCCTTGTACGGCCTATTACATTATACACATGTTTTGCTGCATTTCATTTAAACTCATTTCGTCGAATTTCATGAGTGATCTATTTCTTATTCAATTAATTCAATTCTCAGTGCCAAGACTAAATTACACAAAAACTCAAAACATCTTCATTAAAAACTGTAAAATGCAGAAAAACCTAAAACAAAAAATACAATTGAAAAAATTTAAAAAAAATAATTTTTACATTTAATATTAGATTTTCTACGCAAGAACAAGCAATTTCAACAGCGGGCAAGAAGACAAAATTGACTATATAAAGGTCAAGGACTAGGTCGCACAATTGACTATACTTTTGGTCACACTTGGGAGAAACACACTGAAGTTGGTGCACCAACTAACGTAATTCATTATTCTGCTAACAGTTTCAAATGTAAACAAATGGCGGCCTCATTAGGCTTAGCGCCACTTAAACTTTTCAGTTGTTGATAATTCTAAAAGTATTGCTAGCATATTAACTAAGGCAAAAAATCCTTAACCGGAACATGAGACCAACATAATTCAATCACTTTTAAGCAAAAAATGCACAATTTACCAGCATATAAGAATAAAAACCTGAGTTCACCGAGCCGGGTAATAGAGTGGGAATATACATATATATGCGTATTTATATAAGTTTAGTACGGTCGATTGCAACCAAATGGGAGGTGCACAGTTAGTTGTTATAGCAGTCCCGTATACAAAATTTCAAAGTTCTACAGCTATTCGTTTTTGAGTTAAGCGAGATAGACGTTACTAAAAAAATCTCATCTGAATATATTTTAAATCCATTTTACAATCCATTTTGGAAAAAAAAATCGTCCCTTTTTTTTTTTTTTTTTTTTTTT
>KK118532.1:33650-74788 GCA_000611955.2 Stegodyphus mimosarum
TACAGATGTTAAGCAAAAACATCGTTCAAATGGATTCGAGAGCGGTCAAAATGGATATTTCCGTTGAAATATTAACCCGAATTTCTTCGCGATTACGATACTTCGCACAAGGAAGTATAAATATGTAAAATCGTCCAATTAATATTCTTATCATTCATATTTTAAAAAATCTGATGTTTACACCACATGACTTCCTTGTACGGAATTTTAAATTTTATGCATTTTGCATTTCATTTAACTTGATAGTAGATTGAATTAAATCTACGTCATCGATAGCGCATAAACCGCAATACAATAAATGCACTCTTTAAAATTCGCTATATTTGTGTACCACAGCGACACTCTGGCGCTAGCTTCACTTAACAATGTTACATCTCACTCATTTTAATAACTCATCACAGAATGCACAAAAATTATGTATATCATCTGGAGAATTACTTAATTGTTCCCGCATGTTCTATTCAAACGCTATAATGAATCTAAAACGATGTATAAAAGAAATTAAACAAAAAAAAAAGTTTTTCACAGACGCTTCAGTATTTCGCATTCAGTTAATTAAGTTCTCACTTCGCGACAAAACAAAAATACATAAAAACTCAAAATATCTATATTAAGAGTTATGAAGTAATCTTAAACACTGATTTCCTCGAATAAATTCCGGAATGGATTAAGCATGATTTAATTCGCAGTAATAAAAAGAATGCGTTATCTTTGTTGTTTCGAAGCTTAGTTTCGCTAGATTGGCAACAAATCCAATATTCTCCTAGGTTTCAAACCTAAACAAATATGTCCGCCATGAGAAAAATGATTAGGCTTAGCCGCACTTAAACAACTTTTAAATTGTTCATAATTCTACAAATCTTGTATGCAAATTTACTAAGGGCATAAAAACCTTAACCGGAAGATAAGAACAACATAATTCAATCGTTTTTAAAGCAAAAAATGCACAATTTACCAACATATACGAATAAAGAAACTGAGCTGAGCCGAGTAACAGAGTGGATATATATATATATATATATATATAAAATTTACATACAAAATTTCAACGTTCCGAGGCTACTCGTTTTGAAGTTATATGAGATACATACATACATACGTACGTACGCACAGACGTCACGAAAAGTTTTCTTCAGAATCCATTTCAAATCAGTTTTGTAATTTTTGGTGGCGGAAAAGGAGCCCTTTGTTCTGTTCTTACGTACGAATGTCACTCAAAAACATAGTTGAATTGCATTCGATAGCGGTCACCATAGATATTTCCGTTGAAATATGATACACGAAATTTTTCGCGATTACAATACTTCCTTTTTACTTCGTACAAGGAAGTAAAAATGGCATTTATTTTATAATCTTTAAAAGTTTCAAAACTTTATATCCAGTACATGTTTAGATAGTGAAATTTTAAAATCTTAAACTTCAAGTGATCTAAAAAATCGAGCGATTTCAAAAATTCGCACAAAATCGATGATAAAATTCCACTTAAGTGAAACATCATGAGTGAAAAGTTATAAAAATGGATTTAAAGCATTAGTAAAGTTATAAGTCTAGTATTATATTATTTAATAAAAATGTTTTGTAAATACCAATGATTTTGAACTGAGAAAAAAAATTTTCCGCGTTGAAAAAGTATATTTTTTTGAATCCCTTGGAAACTTCTTAACGGGCTTTTACTGCGTTTGAAAGTGTTTATGGACAAAATTCGTAACTGTCCTTTTAAATTAATATAAAATGGTAACGAAATACATTAACTTTTTCTCTATTTAAAGTTCTAACATCAGTTTATCAACACCAAAGAATACACTAAAACAGAAGAAAATTCTGCAATAATTGAAATAGAACACCTATCCCGGTCAGGTTCCAATTAAGAGCTGCTAAATTTACAGACCTCTTTGTAGAATGATACTCCAAATAAATTAAATTCAAACTGAAAACAATTACGTAAAGTGAAGTACAACACAAAATGATGAATGAGGCCTTCGTACAGCACTATTATTGCAGCTTTTGTGTAAGTAATCGCAGCCCTTTAATGGTATGCTTGCGTTTTCGTAATTGGTTAATTTTCTGCTTTTCTGGTATCTTATAAACGTTGCATGATCTCATGTATCATGTAGAATCTACTGAAGTTTTCCTTTTAATGCATAAACTGGCAATAACTAATACGATTAATACTTAATTGAAAATTTTAAATGATAATATTGAATTTATAAATTCTGTGGTGTGAAATAACTTAACCATACTACCGAACGGCTGTCCACAAAAGTTAATTAAACACTTATAAAGCTATCCTCCAGGGTATTGTTTTACTATAGGGTATGCTGTTGAAAATTAACGCCAGAAAATACCTAGGTATTCTGAATTCCTAATGTTTTCAACCATTTTAGAATTTGTGTAATAGTTGAAAAAGCAGCAAATGAAAAATACCGTAAAGCTCCTTGTAGATTCCTCCATGTAGATTCCTATAATTTTCATAGAAGTAACTTGAGGAAACTTGTCATAGAACGTCGAAAATACCTTCAGTCTATTTTATTCGTATAATTTTCGTAAACCTAATCTGCTAGCCTTCGTGCTCACTTTCCTACAACCGTTGCTTTCCATATAAATAGTTTCATTGTTCCTTCCATCCAGCAAAACTTTTAGTTGGAGATCACACCTCCACGCACTTGTACACTCCTATCTACATTTCATTGCATTTCAGTAACTATAAACTTGGACTCTTCCTTCTACACCCTCCCAGTATTTTATCATCAGCTCTTCAGCATTAACTCAAACACGTCCTCGCCTTCCTATAGATTAAATGTGTAAAATAAACATTTATAACAAACGAAGTAAAAGAGGCTCGTACCTCTACCTCTGTCCCACCATTAATGCCATGGTCCAGTCCAATTCTTTTAGCAAAATTTCTTTTGCTTCTAAAGAAGAGGGACCTGAGTATGATCATCTTTAAAATGGACAATTTTATTCAAACTCTATATGAAACTAAAGTTGCCGTTTTTTTTGGTCTATTTTTTAATTTGACTTACTGTTCTTTCCAACGCTTATTAAACCAAAGCAGGTACAGATGTGGGAAGAAAAATTATTTCATGAGTTAACATAAATAAATAAATTATTTCAAGAAATTCAAAATTTCTGAGATAGGGTCATCATTACGTGATTTAGGTCCATTGAAACTGCAAACGCTTCATTTATTTTTCAAGTCTTTATTTGGCGTCTAGAATACTAATCTTTTGAACTAGCTGTTCTCTAACCAAGAGATTTAGCAATTTATTTTCTTATTTCAAAGATCTGAATGGCGAAAAAATTTCTTTGAAAATTCGAGTTTTCAAATCTCGAATCTCGTTTTCAAGATTCATAAGATTCGAATGTCCCACTGTAGAAATAGAAAATCTGACAATACATTTGGGTAGCCGATTGGAATTCTGAAAAATGGATACCCATTTTTCAGAAAGTGTTTACATTTGGCCTAATTAGAACGTACCCTTATACAATAATAGCAGATCTCTTAACGAAAAGAGGGAAAATGACCGACTTCGCAAAGCCATCTCATTAAATCTACCTCATCAGTCATAAAGCAGAATTTGCGATTTATGACGTTCTTACCAAGATTTAGGTTCCACGTTAATGAGGACCTAGATATGTTCCGATTGTTCAAAGGTTGGGTCGCAAATCGTTTGGCCCCGCAAAGCAGCCATTTTTGCGTGGTTCATTATCTTATCGTTTGATGGATATTATGTACTCGAGCTTGAGGCAACTGTTTAATCATCGTTTTAATGTCAGTCAGGGGAAGTATTCGAGAAATACCTCATGATATTTCAACTTTCTTACTGGATATCTTATGGTCTAGGTCTAGTTAACGTCAAATAACTTCATTCTATGTCGCATTTCACCAATGATCTGCACGTGTTGTAAATGGAAGCTGTTCTTAAAGAGAAGCTATTCTTATTAATTGCTAAATAGCTTAGCTTATACTAGAGGAAGTAACCCGATGGCAATTAAGTCAGATAGAGAATAATGCATCTAACAACATAGAGAACGACACCGCTGTAATCCTTAAATGCAAAAAGTACGATTCATAGTCATACATTTTTCAGTCTGATGCGATATGGAACCCACATAAAAATTTTGATAGAAAAATAAACTAATTCTCTCTCATTATATCAGCAACGCGTTTTTAATTATGGCAGCAGTTTGTAATGATTTTCTTCTTTCTAATGAAATGGTTCGAATAGCTCAAAGTTCCATCCAATATCACCTATATTTAATTTTAGTCGATTAAATGTGGAAAAAAATTGATCGCAATTGATCAGAAATCAATAACGCGAACAAACAAACAAACACGTAAACAGGCATTCTTCTTTATATATATATATACAGATTTTGAAAAACTTACAAATTTTTGATTAACAAACTTTACGATTTGGAAGCGAGCAGTAGCAACACTTTTCGAAACAAAACATTTTTATCTCTAAGCGCGAGACTGTTGCCACTCGGAAAAATGAGTGCAAAAATTGGTGTTTTCGAAATTTTTAATTAATATTTCGAATGATTAAAGTCGTACGAAGACGGAAATAGTCGAAATGGCTTTCCACGAATTTTTGGAATCGAGAATAATGTATTTAATGTTTAGCAATGCTATTTTTATTTCGTAGTAAAACTTAGGAATTTTTTATTAACAAACTCTAGGATTTGAGAGCGAGCAGGGGCAACAAAAAAAGCAGATTTTCATCTCCAGCTTGCGAGACTGTTGCCACTCGGTAAAATAAGGGCGAAAATTATCACTTTTCCGAGTTTTTAATTAATATCTATGACGATAACTTTTTTTTGGAAGGGGATAAAAGTGGACGTCCACCTTTTCCAGAACCCAGAAAAGAATTGTAGAAAGTTTGGTGACGATAGCTATAGTAATGACTGAGTTATTAGAGGAGAAACCAACAGACTTTCTTCTGTATATATATATATATATATTGCTTTGTCATGAAACCACATTTTTATTAACCACATTTTGTTTATGATTCTGTTCGCATTCACCAATGATATAGATAGTAGGCGACACTTATGTAATCGCGGTTAACATTATCATTCCTACTGTTATCCGTTGGCAAAGTCACGTCTGTTTGTGTACGAAAACATGGAAAATACATCACTTATCATGACCAACTGTTCAGTTAATATGATTAAACTATTACATTTTTTTAAACTTAAGTCGCAGAATAAGATCAAAATAGATTATGAGAATTGCCAAGTGACAGAGGAGTGTCGCCAAGTGAAGGGTTAAGTCGATAGACAGCTTGGTTTCGGCTTAAGTTAACTATTTAAAATCAGGAAAAAAAAGCAACCTTAGCTTGAAGTACATTTATGGATTTTGAGGGTGATGAAACGCAAGTCCTTCTTCTTCAGGAGCAAAAAACCGTTCTGCAGAATTTTGCTTGAAAAAAAATTCCGTAGGACAAACTAAGGTTGCTTTTCTGCTTAATTTAAAACTTTACACCCTCATGTTATCTTCCAACTCGGGATTCCTTTCCGAATACTAAAATTGGGGGTACAACATCGGTCAAATAATTTCGGGATACTTTATGAGCAGTTCGAAAGTGAACATTTACGTTGAAAATAGTATGAACTGTTCAAAACAGATTTCTGCGTTTTCCTTATTAAAATGCTGTGAGGGTATTTATTTATTTGTTTTTAGCTATATTTTTATTGGATTAGTTAAATTCTATTACTGTTTCGAAAGACATTTTTCTCATCGCTATCATTCTATTATCATTCGGTTTTAATGCAATCTTATTTTTATTTTTCATTCACCAGTTATTTTATGGTTTGGATTTTTACTGTTATTCTCTCTTCCGTTTCTCCGCCAAACTTAACATTTAAACGAAGGTTGTTAGAGTCTAAGACAGAGCGAAGCCACGTTGGTAGGTTTCGGTACCTTGAGTAAGATTGTATTCTTCGGTCTTGCATTATAGTGCCGACAATTTAAATCGTTACACCGGTGAAAAGTTTGAGACAACTTCGCGTTAAATCATTTATGTATCCTTTAGCTACTTGACTTCATTTTAAGTTAAAATTTGAATCTATTATTTTTATGTTGTCACAAGTGTTCGGCTGCTCCTGTTAAGCATGAGACATGCATTTATGTTCACAATCCTGTTTTTAATAAAAAGGTTCGTTAAACCTTCTGGAGACTTGTTTAGACACAGCGATAATTCATTTAACATCTGTTAAGAGTTTCGATGATAGTTATGCTACCAAAACAAACCAAACTTTATAATATTAAGCGGCACCTGCTATCTATAAGGTTAGGTTAGGTTAGGTTATTCAATTATGGCAAAGCACACGAGGGCTATCTGCCTAAAGGGAGGGATGCCTTCGGGGAGGACTTTCTAAGGGAAACTGGCTCGTATACACGTTACACATGGGGAAAACCACGAAAACGCCCATGCAGCCAGCCCGTTCGCGGGATTCGAACCTCGGACCGAACTACCAGTGTTCAGCGTCTTTACCGCTCGGCCGCTGGTGGGCCGCTATCTATAAGGAAATAATTCAAATGCTAGGAGTACGTATGTATGGAATTATTGCATTTCTCTGGGTGCAGTGGCACACTCTTGTGAAACAAGGGGAGTAGCACGTAAAGCTCGGTGAAGCACAATAAATTGTGCATGCTTCCGTGTCCGAAAATATCTCTACACTATCTTTGGTACAATTCCAATTCACTGTAAATTACTGATTTAAAAATATGATGTGGACACCACTTGACTTCCTTGTACGACGTGTTAAATTGTACACATTTTTGGCTGCGCTATATTTAAAGTTATTTCCTCGAATTATTCTCATGGCAAATTGAAAAATGTGAATTTAAATATACCGGTTAATTTTTATCGTCACTTTTACTTGTAAACTTCTTGTACTTTTACTTTCTCATAACGAGTATAAAACTTTCCCAGATATATGTGCAGGAACCGGATGATCGCATTAAAAGTTACATTTTGTTACCTGTCCAAAATTATTTTTTTAGCTTGACGTTGCCAAAACATGAATATTTTTGTCATTTATAACACTTCTGTAATTTGAAGCATATGATTACAACCAACTATTGCGAAAATAAAGGCCGAGAGAGGACTTTTAAGTCAGGTGAGGGGTGTGGGTATGTATATATATACATTTGGTACTGCCAATTGCACTAAAAAAGGGAGATGCACAACTGGATATTTGTCTTTCTCCAGCTAATCGTTTTTGGCTTATGCCAGATATACAGGCATACGAAAACATACATACATAAATACAGACGTCACGAAAAAATTCCATTTGACAGTCCTTTTTGGATTAAAGAGCCCTTTATTCTGTCCATACGTATAGACTATGCTAAACAATTAGTCGAAATGGATTCGGGAATGGTCAAAATGGATACTTCTCTTGAATTCTGAAACATGAATTTCAATATTTCCTTTACTTCATACAAGAAAGTGAAAAGAACTTATTCTTTAGAATAACGCAGTGGCGTGTTTCTGTCTTCCTGAGACGCAATATTTTGAAGACTAGTAACTCATATATATATTAGCTTTAAATAAATTAGCATGTAACATCTTCTATTGAGGAAAGTCAGAAGAAAAGGAAAAAAATTACGTAGAATTTTAAACATTTTTGGCAAGTGATTATTAGAATAAAAATTTTCCAGAAAGCTATCATTTACAATATCAAACAATTACAATACAGAAGCTCCTTCTTATCCTTGCTGGGCTAAGATAATGTGATTATTAGGATATATAAAACGATAGGTTGTGAACAATAGTAGCAATTCATGATGACATCAGTTCCACAGATGTTTGATATTCTCTCCAGAAATTATTTCTAAGGAAAATTGGCCACATGTGTGAGATTCCTCTGTAAAGAATAAGCACATTGCTTTGTGTGTGCTGTTGTGGTGTAGTGCATCTACCTGGCAAGTGGAAGATTTCTGGTTCGAATCCCTGAAAGAGCGCGATTGTTTTTTCGCGTTTTGGGGGCTCCAGCCTACTTAGTAATCTCAGCAGCTAACTAAACGTGTGGTGGTGGATGGTAATACATCTTCACATGCATTTGGTTGATTGAGTCATCTACTTCATCTCTATCGTTTTTTATTGGAGGGAAGTAAGAGGAATTATCGCATTCCTCCATGTACGCTATCGTGGCGTAAGTCCTTTACATAAAGTTCCAAGTTTTTTTTCAAGTTTGTCACGTATGTTGCAAGCACAAACTTCAAGGTTTATTGAGGTTTGTAATAAAATCAATATGAATTCTTTGGGTTCGTCTCTTTAGTTCAATTTTTTCATTAAAAACGTCCACGATTTTAAACTGCATAAGCTTTTATTTGACGCAACACATGATACACTGAAGTCATAATAACAACACACAGAGAAAGATTATCATGAAAGCAACACATAGAGAAAGATTAACTACATTTTCTACTTAAAGTTTCAAAAATCGATCTCTGCCGCAAGGCTATTATTGTAACTAAAGATTCTCAGGTGTTGTTGTTAAAGTCTGAAATAATTCTGAAGTTTTATCATATCGATTAACTTAAGATTTCCCGTTATCCTTTGAGATTGATCGCATTATAAACATCCAACTAATAATTGAAAGATCCGTGGTTGGAATCCCGACGAGGACACAGTTTATTTATTACATTTTTCGGTTCTGAAATACTTAATAGTCTTTATACCGGCGCTCGAATTAAAAATGTGAACCACTGAATTTGGTGGACTTTGTCTTCTGCGTCTCACCAGTTGTCTTTCAGGTAGGCGTGATGTAGGGAACTATCGCCTTCACCTTGCTTGCTTTCACTGCCTAAGTGATGGGATATCCAACTATAGCCTATTCTTTAGAATAGGCAATTCAATATCGTAACGACTCTCCTTCATTTACAATCGTAACATGTGTCGCCATCACCATGCAAGGAAGTATTAAGAGATCTCAGCCAATTAAGGGACTTCACAATCTTCCACAGCAGTCGTTACCATGGTTACGAGGCAAACCAGAAGAGGAAAAATTGTCTTTGAATTTCCTATTGTAAAAATAGCAGGCAATAAACAAAGGTCTGGGTTTCAAGTCATGAGAGGCCATAACTGATATCTCGCTTTCCCCTGCTTTGAAATGCATAATAGCTTCTACATCACGAGGCTTAATTCATCTGCAATTTAAATATAATTTTATTTCGTTAAAGCCAGCTATCTGTATTTCGTGCAACAGAATTTTGAGACCCTCTTATTTGATATTCTTCTTCCTTTGCCCACGCACACTAGAACGGCTATCATAACTAAACATTATGATAGCCGTGAATTCAGTTATTTCTAATGATCCTATTTTAATCTGTTTTACAAATGAAATTATCAGAATGCATTCCTGATTACTTCCTATTTTACTTATTCCCCTGCTTAAATATCAATTAAAAGTTCGATATTCCCAATTCGCTAATCCGGTTTCGGAAGTAAACTTCAAAGTTAATTTCAAGGCGGGAAAGTTTTCTAGTCTAGACAATTTATTGATCGAAACACTGGAATTTATTTTTGATTGCTGAAGTCAAAGTTGATTTTAACGCTTCGATGCTACAGGATTAAACTTCGATGTTGCGGTAAACAAGTTCGTATTAAAAACAGCGGTGGATTAAAATTATGCCAAATAGGAAATTTGAAATAGTAAACGTGTTTCTAAGATCGCATATCTTAAAGTAATCGATGTAAGTACAAAGAAAAAAAAAACATTAAAATAAATATATATAAAATTAGGCAAAAAAGCAGCCTTAAATTGGCATGGATTTTGAATGAAACGCATTTATTAGATTATGTGAGTACACGATTGTATTGAACCGTTACCGTCTTTGTCAGTAAATTACCCGTTAACAGTTTTGCCCGTACGTCATACGAGCAACCCTTTTTTTTTCACCCAGTCGCATTTGCCTGTATGTGGTACGGGCATCTATCTCATTTCCAAAGTTTTAGTTTTCAACTGTACCTTACTATTTATTTTAATTTACATTTTTTGTTTCTAGATGGCGTTATCTAGTAAGAACAAGTTGGATTTTTTTTTTTAAATCTATTGGATTTATAGTGAAACACCTGCTTTCTTATAGATACACTGTGTTGCATTTTCTGAAGACTTCGCTTAGTAAAGTTTTATACTAAATTTATAAACATTTATAATCTTATTATTAGAAGCATGTTAATAATATGAGCAATAATATTGCGCGTTTTAATTTTCGTTCCTTTGTTTTAAAATATAATAAAAAACATCCTTCCTGCGCCGTTTCTTGTTTTAAAATAGACCGCACCCAGATGAAGTATCATGTAATATTTAAAATATCCAGATGCATAATAAATATGAAATACTACGTAAAATGTTTATCACTACCTGCATGTGTTAAAAAAGCCCACATTACGGGGGTATTTTATGTAAAATAAGCTTTCTACTTATACTTACGTGTGTTCAAAAGGCCAACATTTCAGAAGTAATCGTAATTTTTATCTGCCTATATATGTACGTAATTTATTTTTGATATATGAATGATTTTTCACACATAATTTATCTAAAAATGCAGTTTTCTTTCAAACTCTGTAGTTTAAAAAATAAACAATTTTTAGGCGATTTTCTAAAATTATTCAGCTAAGAAGTGGTTAAACATCGATAATTTTAAAGTCAATAACGACCTTAAAACCGATAACTCCAAAAAAAATTTATTCTTATTATAAGAAAGAAACTGCAAGAGAGAAAAAGGAGAAAAAAAAACCACTGGTAATTCCAGGGATCCAGATGCAGTACTAGGAACCAGTAAGAAGCGAGAGCCATATTCACGTGACAAACTTGGAAATGCAGAAACATGTTGCAAGCACAAATTTCAAGGTTTATTGAGGTTTGTAATAAAATCAATAAGAATTCTTTGGGTTCGTCTCTTTAATTCAATTTTTTCATTAAAATCGTCCATGATTTTAAACTGCATAAGCTTTTATTTTACGCAAAACATGATACACTGAAATCATGAAAACATTTCATGATGCACAGAGAAAGATTGTCATGAAAACAACACATAGAGAAAGATTAACTACATTTTCTACTTAAAGTTTCAAAAATCGGTCTCTGTCGCATGCCTGTTATTGTGACTAAAGATTCTCAGATGTTGTTATTCAGGTCTGAAATAATGTGGCAGTTTTATCATATCGATTAACTTAAGATTTCTCGTTATCCTTTGAGACTGATCGCATTATAAAGTTAAGTCACGTATTATCCTCGAAAATGCCTTAACGAATCTAAATGGATTTACTGTAAAGAATGCACCATGAAATAACGTAGTTAAAGCCGTTGAAGTAAACAGAAGATTATCTAATTTATGCTCGAATCCAGACCCTAAGTTATTTTACCGACATAAATTCTCTTACCTGCTTAGAAGACAAGTCGTTAGGCAGATTACTTCTTCGGTTAATTACCGTCTCATCCACTTTGTCGAAAAGAATCTAATCAATTATCTCTGGTATGCTGGGATAGTTAGATGATATTAAACTGCATTCTCTTCTGAGTAGGAAGGAATGTTTATAGTCTGATGTCTATGCTACTTATTTATCAAAAGTTAAATGAATTTCCAAACGAAATATGATGAAGAAATTTTCGGCTTATGAACTACAGAATATTGGAATTTTTTCACTTTAGAGTATTAGAATTATGTAGAATATTAGAGCTGTCACCGACTGTTACAGCTGGCATTCATTTGATTTACTTGTGTACTTAGAAGTTTTTTTTTCCTGTATTAATTATTTGCATGAATTCGCCATTTAGTAGCACCAAATTTACCACTAGTCTCGAATCCCACATTTTGTCCGTATCGCTGTTCAAGTTGTTGCAACCAAATGCTGTAGCCATGAATTATTAAATAAAAAAAGAACTTTTTTTTTTTAATCTGAAAGGATTCATATTTTAACGATTGCCCAAAAGGACTTATTAAGTTTTTTAACGCTTTTCCTGAATTTGTAGTCTTTTCTTGCATTCACTTCTAACCCTTTTTTTTTTCCTTTGTCTTTTCATTAGCAGCATATGTTTAAATCGTAATGTATTCAGTCTTTTCTCAATTTATCATACCAATATTCAGTTTTCTTAGTAAGATCACTAACAAAATTTTTTTGGCGTTTTTATTATTAACTTTTTGTGTGTTAAATCTATTTTTTTTTAAATATCACATTCTTCGCATTTACGCTACATAAAATTCAGTTTAACAGCAATATCACAAAATATTTAAAAACAATGTATCTTTAGAACTCCCGATAGAGTGTTAGAGGTTGCCATACATTTCTTTTATATTCGCTATATTATTTTTCTAAAAGCTAGCCACTCGCTAAGAATAACTAAATAAGGATTTTAGTGAGTCCAGCTAGTGTAATTTCACAAAAATATTGAATATTTCTAATTAGACATCTCATAATTTTAATACATTTTTTATTTAAATCAATCCTATTAAAATGTAGAAAAAATATTCTTAATAACTGTGTTTACGGCTCGGGTTATTATTCAGAAACCTTCCAGATTAAATTTGTAACGGCATAGGCTTTACTGTGTGGCAATACTGCCACATGGAAGATAAAAATTTTTTATTTCCAGCTGCAGCAACATATTGCTGTCATAGAGCCCAGTTTATATAAAATTCAAATAATCTTACATTTTTCCGAACGGCAACAGTCTCGAGCTCTGGAGATAAAAAATATTTTATTTCAAACAGTGTTGCAATGCTCGCTTTCAAATCGTTGAGTTTATCAATCAAAAATTCATTGAAGTTTTACAAAATATGAAGTAAATAATAAAATTAATTCGAAATTCAAAATTCGGGTTTCCAGGGGCACATTTTCAGGCGAAGGACTACGTTATTCAAAATTAGATGGCTCTTGGTACCGTTCATTTTTTCATATTGCGAGAGACATACATACATACATTCACATTCTTCGTCGCTTAATTTCTTTAGATTTAATCTTTCTGTTATTAAATAGCAAACCGATGATTGAAAAGCAATAAACGCAGTTCATTAAAATTTTTCATTAACTTTTTATTCTGATCGATTTCAATAAAAATGTATTGAAATCACGAGCTGTCTAAATAAAAATATTACTTGTTTTTATAAAAGATTGGACTATCTGCTCTGTAAAGTTTATTAAAATCGTTGTATATTTTTTCATACTTTTTTTCTTTTCGTGGTATCTCTTTCAGGTGTCTGGTCGTTCGAGCGGATAGTTTTAAAAAAAAATAATATAGCGAATATTTTTTTTTTAATCTGAAAGCTTTCAGATTTTGCATTATGCCTGAAGCGGCGTTTTTTAACGCTTTGTGTGTTACCTTTATTTATTAAATAACACGTTAAACCATAAGATTGAATTTAACAGCAATATCCCAAAATAATTTTAAAATGAACATATCTGTAGAATTTCCGATACATAATCTCGCGCGCTGGAGATTTTTTTTTTTTTTAATCCCGTACAGTGTTGCCGTTGCTCGCTTTGAAATCGTTGAGTTTCTTAATCAAAAACTCATTAATGCTTTACAAAGTATGAAACAGATAATAAAACAAATTCCAAATTAGGGCTTCCAGATGCCCATATTCGCTGGAGGATTACGTTATTCAAAATTTGATGGCTCTAGGTACCGTTGTTTTATCACAATGCGAGAAACATATATACGTTTAGGCAGATTCTTCATTATTTAATTTCTTTAAATATAATACAGGGCTCTAATATTTGGTGACAACAATTTAAAAAGTGATTCGCAGTTTATAGCGAATCAACGCGAAATGCGAAAACGAAATTAATAGCTCTTGTGGGCTAACGCACTTTAGCCTAAAAATGTATGGTAACCTCTAACACTCTACTGGGAATTCTAAAAATATGAGTTTTTAAATGTTTTGTGATTTTGCTCTTGAATTATATGTCTAGTAATAAATTTTGGATGTTTAGTATAAAAACTGCATAGAGAAAAAAATTGTGTTACTCCGAGAGCAGATTGGTAACCTTGCGATGCTCAGTAAAAGCGTTAAAAACCTTAACAAAGCCTCTGATGCGACGTTAAAATCGGAATCCCATCAGATTTTTTTTCTTTCCTTTCAATTTATTTTAAAGTTTAAATTCATTTATTTATGTTAATATATTATAAATATGCAGCAATTTTTTTCACAACGTTTTAATAACTGTACTTTTCTCCTGATATAAAATGTCCCAAAGGATGTTCTCGCGAAATATAAAGATGCTAATTTGATTGGCTGAAGCAGCTTATAAAAACCATATAAAAATGAACATAAACAACGGACAATGAAATTATAAATATGTGTAACTGTAAGGTTTATTTTAATTAACACGCTTTTTTCTTATATGAAATCTTTCTTATACATTCCGTGAAATCTACCAAAAATGCAATTTAAGTGAATTTAGATAACGAGCGAGAAGGTGGCTGGTAAAGTATTAATATAAAAATTAGTAGACCAGGAACACTATAATTCTAGTTCCCGGAATGCTGTGTTACTTGTTAATTAATTTAAACTTTCACTTGGAAGGTGCGTTAGTGTAGCTGGATTTTTAATCTTGAATTTAATATTTGTAAGTAAATGAACTGCCGTTGCATGTTTAAACCGCAAGAACATGGTGTTAAGTTGTAAGGACTTGCTTCTTCGCATGCCTTCGTGGTGCAGCACGCTCGACGCGTAACCGAGAGGTCCGTGGTTCGATTCCCGGCGAAGGCGTTGCTTATTTCTTCATCTCTCCTGCTTTCAAAAAAATCCTAATGTCTCTGGCGCCCGAAGTAAAAAGTAGTGGATGATGATTCTCCACGATTTGGCGATTGGGTCCCCAAAACCCCAGTAGCCCTTTAAAAGGGCGAGTGTATAAGGTATTTCTCCCACCTTCTTCGCAGCGTAATGGCAGACCGCACATTCAGTTGAACAATGTTAAACGAATTACGCACACTGCGCATGTCCAGAAGAGAATTTGGCGCAATTACGACTTTGGCGTAATTTTAAAAGATGATAAATATGGTATATGGTTGATGTTCTGTTATCTGGTTCGGGGTTTTAAAACTTGTTAGGTTGTACGTTGCTTCATTACTTAGGTGTAAATATCAATTGTAAACTCTCCAAATTTTGGTTCAAGAAGGATTACAAAAAATACTTTAACAACTTAAGGAATGTATCTAGTTTAAATTACTGAATTAAAGCCAAAGAAATTATTACAAATAACTGATATTAAATGTAATGTTTATGAACAAAATAAACCAAAATGAAATGAAACAGAAGCAAGTGCAATAAACACAAAAAAGTGTCCATAGTGTTTCAATCGTAACGAGTCGCTAAGGCCTACATGACGAACAGGCTTGTGTAGGGTTGTTTATTTTTATTCGCCAGTATTTTCTCCCACGTCAACGGTACACTATTGAGCATGCGCAGTAAGCGAAATTCGTAGTGGTCAGCCCACTCGACGCGTAATCGAGGGGTCCGTGGTTCGATTCCCGGCGAGGGCGTTGCTCATTTTTCATGTCTCCTGCTTCCAAAATACCTAATGTCTCTACAAAGTTTCTGGTGGTTTTTGTAACTTCAATCTGAAATACAAATATATGCTAATTAAATGCTTTTAGTCTTGAAATCACTTTGGAAATTTTACACTGAAGACGGAACGAGAGTTCGACCAACTATCTAGTAAGACAGGAAGTGTTTGGATGTAGTGTAATTATAGTATAATCTCGTATAGTAAAAGTGCGGCAAATGTACAGTTTCCCTCCGCTGCGTTTCTCAGCGTACACAAAAATACTTATAGTAAGTAATTTTATAAATAATAAACAACTCGAAAAATAATTACGAGCTGCATTGTGAGTCTGCTATGCATAAGGAAGATTTCAGATTCTACACAGATTAATATATATTTTCGCGAGCAATCTAAATTCTAATTAAACAGTTGGAACAAGTAGAATAATCTTAAATCTTCTTATCTTGTCTCCTAGCTCCTACATAGATGTTGACAATGGGAAGAAATGACAATGGGAATAAATCCAAAAAGCTACTAAAAGTTCACACACATCATTTATTTATCATTTTAACACGCACTCAATACAGGAGACACTTACTATGGAAACTACATAGTAATAAACTAAAAAAGAAGTTAGAGTCATCAAAATTTCTGGGCATGCGCAGATGCTTCAAGTTCGAAATGGAAGCACTCCATTCTATACTGTGAGGGTTATAACAATATAGACTGAATGATAAAAAGATCGAAAATTTTTCAAAAAGCAATCCTACTTTTAGTAAGAGTTTTCCAAGCTTTATGTCATAAAAATAGAATCGTATTTCAGTCCTATGTTAAAATAATACACCGAATTGTATATTGGAGATGCAAGAAGAATAAGTATAATATTCATAAATTCCAGGACTAGTTTCGAAGGTTTAAACATGTAACCCACTTCTTCAGGTGCCGAAGTGCAAATGACGAAAGAGAAGCCCGTGCTCATGCGATAAAAATGAAAGAAAAAATATCGAGCTGCTGCCCTCATCTATCAATGGCCCTAATAATGGAAATGAAGACGACTATGACATAACTTCCTTGAAAACTGCAAGTGAAAACAATTTGGAATTAGGATCGTTAACTAGAAAGGAAAGATTTTTATGAATGTAAGCATCTCTGGAAAATCTAATTCACCAATGGAAGATGTTTCTTGAATAATTTTAGCTGCAGAAAAATTGAAAATATGGGTCGGTGACAGAGAAAATGCTGCTCGATGACAGAGAATTTATGTGTTTTTTCCCTAACAAGCTCCTTATATTTTCCTGATGTTCTTTAGCGTGAAATTTTACGACTGTCTTAGTTTGACTAATGTAAATTAAACCACACTGGCAAGAAATCCTATATATAACCCCGATAGTTCATACCCAGATGGATTCTTTAAGTATGGAACTGCGAATTTCGTTGAGAGAAGAAAAAATGATCCAAAAGTAGAATTTCTGTTAAATCTGTATAACTTTACAGGAACTGATGGAAAGAAGTGAATGACAACCGACGGATAAAAAAGGAATGGCAATAGTATTCTTATGATCTACTTCTAAGGTATTTCTCCCACCTTCTTCGCATGCCTTCGTGGTGTAGCGGTCAGCACGCTCGACGAGTACTCGAGAGGTCCTTGGTTTGATTCGCGGCGGGAACACTGCACATTTTTCTCTTCGCTTTCTTCAAAAATAGCTAATAAAGTTACAGTGGCGCCCGAACTAAAAAAGTGGTGGATGATGATTCTCTACCATCGGGATTTAGCGATTGGGTCCCCTAATCTCCAGTCGCCCTTTAAAAAAGGAAGTATATAAGGTACTTCTCCAGCCTTCTTAGCATGTCTTCGTGGTGTAGAGGTCAGCACACTCAGCGCGTATTCGAGAGGTCCGAGGTTCGATTCCCGGGACGGTATTGCTGATTTCTTCGATTTTTTTGTTTCGAAAAAGTCTTAAAATGATTCTACACTGGCGCCCGAACTAAAAAAAGGTGGCGGATGATAATTCTCCACCATCAAGATTTGGCAATGGGGGCCGCTAATCCGCAGGGTGAGTATATAAGGTATTTCTCCCGCCTTCTTCGCATCCTTCAGCATGCTCGACGCATATTCCAGAGGTCTGTGGTTCGAGTCCCGGCGAGGGCATTGCTTTTTTTTCACATCTCCTGCTTTCAAAAAATGTCTAATGTCTCTACATCAGATAGTCAGAGAGTTTTTTTTATGTGTTCAGATGAAAATTTTTAAATCGCTTGTTCAATAATGTTAGTGAAATCACCCTTGTTATCGCGTGAGACAAGCTTCTCTTTCGACATTTTCACTTTGCAGCGGAAGAAGAAGGTTCTGTGTTTAAACCTTTTAAAATAGTCCTGAAAATTTTTGAATATTACTCTGATTTTTGTTGCCTTAGTACCTCAACAATTGTATTTCAAACTTTAAAAACATTTTTACTACGATTCTGGAAAAGATTAATGGAATAAAGTTATTCCGAACACTTAGCCTGGTAGCCATGGTAACGAAATGATTGGCTAAATTGCAAAACATAAAACTCTGTTGAAATGACATCGTTATTGTCCTCTTCCTTTTCAGAAAGAATTCTCAGAATTTTAATTATGGAAGAATTAATGTCGCAAGTGATACGCTTGTAATTTAAATACGATATAATAAAATCTACATTATCTATATATTTGCAGTTATACAATTACGGTTTGGAGATTTCGCATTAGATTACATTTCGACAATGTTAGGATTTACAGCTTTTGCACTGCATTCGAGTTCAAGAACTACACATTATTTCTGATTGATAAATTTGCTTTCTAAATATTTTAACGAATAAGCGCTCTCTTCTTGAGCAGTTATATGGTATATTCAGATATTCACTCTACTTTTAAATGCATTGTTCTGAATCAAAGTTCTGAACTGGTGATGATCCCTTGCCCCCCCCCATCGGGAAGGAATTTTCAGACCAGGCATTCATTCTTCTTAAACTGATGCAATAATGTAGCACTTTCTATACTTGTAAAATATTCTAACGATATAAGCATGTAAAGTCCAAATGGCGCACACGTTTTAAAGTACGATTGACATCTTATAGCTTTAGAATTTGCAGAGTCATTTAGCTTTTTTTTTCTTTTTTTATGCAGGAGAAGTGAAAAATGAGCAGTACCCTTGTCGGGATTCGAACCTCGGACCTCTCCAATATGCGCCGAGTGTGCTACCGTTACACCACGAAGGCATGCAGAAAGGAGGGGAAAATATGTACTTCTCCTTTTAAAGGGTGTCTGGGGATTAGGGACTCATTCGCCAAATTCTGGTGGTGAAGAGTCATCATTCACCACCTTTTTTAGTTCGAGCACGCCACTGTAGAATCACTAGGATTTTTGAAGTAGGAAACATGAAAAATGTACAGTGCCTTCGCCGGGACTCGAACCTAGATCTTTCGAATACACACCGAGTGTTCTAACCGCTACACCACGAAGGCATGCAGAAAGGAGGGAAAAAATACCTTATGAATTTAACTAACTCGTTATCAACTCTAATAAGAAATTCTGCATAGCTGGAAATCACAATGCTGCATAGCTGGATTTAAAATATAATCCAGCTATGCAGCATTGTGATTTCATGACAAAGGATTCCTTAATTTTTTCCTTTCCAGCATTGTTAAACAGGTAAATAATATATATGTACTATTTTGAGGTTTATATATAATAAACATGAAATTTATGTGTAACGTTATAGAATACTAAAATAAAAATTTTCAATTTTAAGTTTTACCTTCTGTTTCAAACGTACCACTTAAAATCATATGAAAAAAACTAGTAAGAATAACATTCTGACCCGTGATGAGAAGGAGGTAATAAGGTATTAAAGGTTGAAAACCACTGTTCTGCATTTATTGCAAATTTAAGTATGTCATAATATTTCTTTTTTTTTCCAGAGAAATGATACGTGAATATGAGTGAACGTGAATATGAGTGAACTCATTAGAAGTGAATATCTCTTAGGAGAAGACTGGAGATTTGCAGATTTCCTGAAAATGAACGAGAGCGGCGGCTGGCTTGAACTGAATTATTGATTCATGAGTGAACTTCTTCAGCAGAAGACTGGAGTTTTCCGGATTTTCAGAAAGTAAACAGGAGAGACCCGTTTGGTCACCTTGAACTAAATTAATGTTATATGAGAATGAATGAATTTATGTTAGAATAAATCTGGAGATTTCTAGATTTTCTGAAAGTGAACAGGAAGGCTTGGATTAAATTAATGGCCTATGAACACGACTGAATTTCCTCAGGAAAAGACCACAACAATGAGCGTCATATTTCCGCAAAATTAACGGGAAAGACCACTGGCTTGAATTAAACTAATATATCATTATTATCTATATATTAATAAATAATGTCCATCCATATAATAAATGGTTTCCACATCAGCAATTATGCAGCCTTGGCTGTTCTTACCCAAAATTTCTCTTTGGATTGGCAAAATTTAAGTCTCAATTCTTCTCATTTAGAAGACGCTGAGGATTACGACCATGGAGACATATTCACTAGCCTTCCAGGACTGAGGGCTATTTTCTATGCTCTTTACATCATGATATTCTCACTTGGAATTTGCGGCAATGTTTTGGTGTGCTACGTAGTGTTCCGTAACAAATCCATGCAGACGGTTACTAACTTTTTCATTACTAATCTTGCGCTATCAGACATCTTACTATGTACTTTCGCTGTGCCATTCACACCCCTCTATATGTTTTTGAGAGAATGGATTTTTGGCCGAATTTTGTGCCACTTAGTACCCTATGCCCAAGGTGTGAGCGTTTATATATCAGCTTTCACCCTGATGTCTATCGCCATTGACCGGTTTTTCGTTATCATATACCCTTTCAAGCCACGATTGCAAGTCACTTACTGCTACTTGATTATTATATCAGTGTGGGTGCTGGCTGGACTGTTGACGTTACCATATGGTATCTTCATGGACCTTGTTCCTACTGAGAAAGGTCTTTACTGTGATGAGGTTTGGCCTCACGAGTCCAGCAGGAAGGCTTTTGGGTTCTCAACTTCTATCCTGCAATTCGTTATCCCCTTCGTCATAATTACTTTTTGCTACATGAAAGTTTGTATCAAGCTGAAGAACCGTGCCAGAACTAAACCAGGCGCTAAATCAGCCAAAAAGGAGGAGATGGAAAGGGAGCGAACACGTCGCACCAACCGAATGCTCATTGCTATGGTCGTCATCTTCGGAACCTCGTGGTTGCCCATCAACATCTACAACCTGGTGATAGACTTTTACATTCCAGCGTCATCCTGGACATTTTTGAATATCATCTTTTTCCTCTCTCATGCTACAGCTATGAGCTCGACTTGCTACAATCCCTTCTTGTACGCTTGGCTGAATGAGAACTTCCGAAAGGAATTTATGATTGTTCTTCCTTGTTTTAAGCCAAACGTTTCCGCTCCTAATGCAACGGCTTGGCAAGTAGTTAGTGGGAAAACAGATAAATCTTGCAATGGCCACGAAAACGTAACTTTATTGCCAGTAAAAAACATTGGCAATAAAGAGAGAAAATTACAGAAAGATAGGATCGGAGCTGTTAAGAATAACGCACTTATAGCTGAAACTGTCAAGTTCCATGTGTCTACAAATGACTTGGATCCTATTTAATTGTGTGGTATAAGAGCGGCACAGTCCTTTAAATGTGATTGTTGGCATTCCTATAAATTCAGGTAGGTTAAAACAAATGATTTTAACAAACAATGTAATTGGCACAAATTTGCCTGTGATAAATCAAACTAAACTTTGCCTAACCATTTTTCTTGTTACATATCACAGATGCTCTATGTGAGATATTTTTTTCAGGCGGCATATATCCAGTATGTAATGCATTTCCGTCCACACATGCTGAAGCGTATGGGATGAAATTCATGCTGCAAAGTAGATTAAGTAGAGTTTAAGTTTACCACGTCATATCGCAATCGAGGCACAAAAATAGTATCTTTAACGCATCCTTCCCTCCCAAAAAGAAGTCGCGAGGACTGAGATCTGGTGAGAAGAGCATTATCATTTGCTCTTATCGACTACATACTGAATTATTACAGGTGCTAAGGCAACAAGTATCATTCATAAATTTTCAGGGCTAGTTTCGAAGTGTTAAAAGTAGAACCTGCTTCTTCAGTTGCAGAAGTGCAAATGACGAAACAAAAACCAGTGCTCAGGCGATAAGAGTGAGGGGCAGAAAAATCAAACTTCTGGCGCCATCAACTGATGAAAAATGAAATCAATTATGAAATAATTTCCTGAAAAGCTGAGCGTAAAACTGGATTGGAATTAGGGTATACTGGATATCTGTCGCGTTACAAAAGGATCTCATGTAGAACATCTGTAATGTAAGGTAAGAAATTTGGATAGTCAAAGTTTGTTTTAATGTATCGTAGGTAAATCTGTCGTAATTACGTCGTTTGTTGTAACCATTTGTAACAACATAACTCACTCTGTATTATGAAGTTCACTGCCTTTTTGGATATTTTCCAGTTCTAAGAAGTTGCAAATAATATAAAGTGGAAGAACACTTTTACACGAATATTAAGTACGTTGTGCAATAACGTAATAAAATCCTAAACATGGCAATATTGTTTCCTTAAAGTGACAAAACGAAACAACTCAATGGAATTCATTTAATCTAATATGATATGTAAGAATATAAAACGCAGATCTCACAGGTTTGTAGAAAGAGCTAAAATATAGCTGACAGATGCCAACAGTGTGGCATAACATGTATATAGAAGCATTTTGAGTCAAGATTTCTTTCATTTTTCACAGTTTCAGCTGGATTTCGGCTAATATAAGCTTGTCTAGATTTTCTGAATTTTCAGCTGAGGTAAGAGCGATGAATTTAAAATTCATCACATTTTACGATCACTACGCAAAAGATGAGAATAGAAGATATAAAAATAATGGGTGATAAATTTCTGATATGATAATAGCATGTAATAAATTTTATTACATGTTATTTTATCTTCAGTGAAACGTGTGCAACTCTGCAGGAAGTAATAAGTGCTCAAAAGTATTATAAAAATGTAACTGTATAAAGTATGTCTACAGAAATCTTGAAGTATAACCTGAAAGACAATATAAAATATTTAATACTGTTACAAACATTTATCTGAATTCTTATATATAATCCGATCCTGGTAAATATAGGAATTCGAAGACAGATAATGTGAAAGTATTTATAGGACTTCAAAACACGAATTTACTTCACTGTGAATGATGCAGAATATTGCACAATTTCTTGAAATTTGTAAAACTGAAAGAAGAAGGATTGTAAGATACCCCATTATGCTTCAAATATTTTAATATACCTGAGGAATTTCACAGTTTGAGAAATTACTTTAAATGATACCTAGTTGATAATTCTAAATATCATAGTTTAAGAAATTATGCATCAATGGCTAAAATACAAATATTTATCCTTGACATAAATTTTTGCACTTTTTTAATTATTTTTTTATGTTTTTAACTCTTTAATTATAATGTTATAAAAAATTTACTTCAATACGCCAACACATAGCATTTTTACGAAACAGTAGTAGCCAAAAAATTCGTAAGATACTACGTTTTAGTTGTTAACGAATATAATTATTTTTCTCTTTGGCATAATTATAGCACAGTGTGAAGAATATAGATGTAGAACTTCGAAGATATGTTCTGGAAAAGTGTAAAAATTAAATAGTACGTTGAAAATAAGCATAGATTCATGTAGTTAAAAAATGAAACGCTTATTTGAAAAAGGTTAGTTGACAAATCTGAGAGAAATTTATGGATTACTATTGAAATTTCAATGTGGCATATCAGGAATTTTAATTACTTTTGACTCCTTTGATTGAAAATAAAGATGGCATAGTTCTTTTTTGTCAATAAAGATAAAATTCAAAATTAAATGCACGCGAGTATTGCATTTCTGTCTGCTCGAAGAATATGTAATAGTTTTTATTGCAAGCTAAACATATGAATAAATTGCTGGTGATAAAAACATTAGGGGCTCCATATTCTTCAGCGCAATGTAACTTCAGTTAAGAACGTGTCAGATAAGGATGACACAAAAATGTTGATTAAATATAAATGCAATATTTATAAACATGCAAATTTTTTCAGGTTGGTATGGTAACAGCGGTTTGTTTCTTTCAAAAAAATAGCAATTTAGCTTTATGCTAGAATCGTTTATAAAAAGGTCTCACTTATTAAAAACGAACTAGTGAGCTTTTTCATAACATAAATGCCTATAAAAGCAAAATTGTCGCTATTATTTTGTAATAGATGTTTATCTATCTCAAAATAATCAAACATAAAAAGTAATGACATCGAGCTCTAATACAATTTCAAGAACGCGTGTCAAAATTTGATACCAATCAACTTTTTTTAAAGAGGAAATGGTGAAACTAAAGTTTGTTGAGGAATTGGGCATTTTTATCCATCGAATTGCTCGGTAACTGAGGACATAAAAATCAGCTGGTAATCTAGCTTAAAATCCATTATCAAAATAACGGCTTCTTAAAAATGCAAAAAATACACATGAAGTTTGTGCAAAAACATAGCTTTAGAATTTTCAAGCAATTCATTCTAACCGGAAGAACTCATCAAGGATGATCCATCACCTTTTGTATATGATCCTAATCTGAGGGGACACTAAGTAATATTCAGCATTTCATAACTATTCAATGCGCTTCACGATAAAACTTAGGCAAATTGTCTACGACTCTCCTTAAAGTGACAGAATACTATAAAAAAAATTCAGTATTAAATTTGTTCAGAAGAAAACTTTAAAAAATGACCATGTTTTTTATAAACTGAGTCAAAGATCTACAGAATTTTATAAAATTTTAAATGTAGCATTTATAACAGCTTATTTATGCATTTAGATTTCATAGAGATATATGCGTATATTGATGAGAGATTTTCAAGGAAATGCTATTAAAATGTGCATAGAGTTTCTAAAGATCCTACTTATAGAACCTTATATAATTGTATGGAATTAACTTATAGAATTCTTCTAAAATATTTGATCCGGTTTGTAAAAATGAGACTTTATTCCAAAGAATTCTAAGCAAATTTCTTGCTTTAATTTTCTGTCAAGAAATTCTGCATAGACTTTATTTTACTTAAAATGATTATACGAGTAAAATTAACAAAACTTTGTTAGGTAATTGAAAAAAATAAACTTCACTTTTAATTTTTGAAAGGAATTTTTTTTGCTTGCTTAAATTTTGAAATGCTCTGTGACATGGAGAGACGGAATAAAAGACTTTCGGTACAGATGTGATTTTTTCCTAATAAAAAATTCTGATAGCGTTTTGATTTCAAAAAATATTTAAATAAAAATTCATTAATTTTTAAATAATAACTCATTTCAATTAAATTAATGAGAAATAATGAAAATAATCAAAATGAGGAAAAATTTAATTAAAATTAAATGAGGAATTATTAATTTAATTAAATTAAGAGTTTAATTAAAATGAGGAAAGCCTTTTTTCTTAGCAGAGATAAAAATACAATAATTAAAAGCATTCACTTCAGAAATTAAAATTTTATAATTTATGTGATCACATTAACTGGCGCCTACCGTATAAATATTTATAAGAATTTCTATAGCGCTTTATCAGCTTCAATAAAAAGAGTTTTTTATAAAGCATCCATATGTGAAGAAGGCAGTATTTTTGACAATATTTTAAAACAATCATTTTAAGCAACTGTAAATGTTTCCCTTCGTCTAAATTAATGCATAACATATAAGTAAGATTATACGAAAGATATTAACAAATCTTTAAACAATATGAAAACTGATTTTTTAAGTTGAATAATACTCTCAACTTATCCAACAGTGACGTAGCTAGAGGAAGCGGTACTTCCCGCGCGCATAATTTTAGGGGGACATTTTTCATGTGAGCATATAGTGGTTATTCATGTGAATCTTCGTAAAGAAAAAATTAATTGTGATTTATTCGATTATAGCTTAGTTCTCTACTGTGATTTGCCTGAAAGATGGAATGTTTTCGTAGAAAACTAATGTTATTCGCGTAGGGCTTTAAAATGGAAAGTAGCTCATATTTACGTCACGAAACGGCATTGGCTCGTATTCATGTTATGCATGCGTGAACACAACATTGCATAACCTACGTTACACATACGGTAAACCACATAAGCCAGCAAGCCGTTGTTTGCGATTTCATCTTAGGTCGCTAACATTCAGACGTCTTATACAATCGGTCATTGGTGAGGTGTAGAAAAACAAGATACCAAATAGTTACAAAAAACTGAATTGAGACGAGAACTGTTTTTACTTTGAGCAGACATTCAAAGAAATTACAAAGAATCTTCAGCAGCTTTACTTTCTTACTATGCCTTCCTTGCTCTATTGAACAAATCTATTTGCAAAAATTTGAGCTGCAAATTCGAACATAAATACGAATGAACTAGAGAGAAGTACTTCATAATTTTATTTACGTTATTACTTAGGAATTAAAGTGAAAATTGGATGGGTAATCAATTGAAATTTTTACAATTTATTCTAAAATACCGCTTTCAAAACGATATTCCAAATACTGTAATTCTACTCCGAATTTTCCTCACAGGTACTGTTAAGTATTATTGGTTGCGAGAGCAGTTTTTACAAATCTAGATATAAATCGGTTAAGAAGCAGATAAGATCTAAAAGTGAGTGTTTACGTTTAATAAATGCTCTGTTGTTGAAAGAAAAGCAACTGAAGTAATGAAATAAACTTTTAGAATGTCAGCGACGATTTTGCTAACAGAAAAAAAAATCAAAATAGTTATTTAAAATGTTGAAATTAACGTTTTGTTTCTAAAGCTAATTCGGAGCTTTTATTATTTTCCTATATATCGTTTTACATATTTGATTTTTTGATATTTTGAGGCGCATTAAAAGGGAAGGCATCAAAAGCTCTAGCTATGGCATTGACCCAAAACTAGACATATCGAAAGATTTTGGATCATTGTTAAAAGTAAGTATTTCAGTGAAAAAAAGGAGCTTAAAAACTTAAGCCAATAAGAAAGAATTTATTCGTGATTATTGAAGTCATTTTCTAAAAAATCTGATGTGGCCACCACATGACTTCGTTGTACGGCCTATCAAATTATACACATTTTTGCTGCATTTCCTTTAAACTTATTTCCCTGAATTTCATTGTAGATATATTTCTCATTCAATTAATTCAATTCTCACTTCGTGGTAAGGCAAAAATACATAAAACACAAAACATCTTTATTAAAAATTATAAAATACAGACAAACATAAAACACTAAATACAGTTAAAACAGTTAAAAAAACCATTTTTGCAATTAAAATTAGAGTTTCTGCGCAAAAACAGCCAGCGGCCAAGAAGATAGATTTTTCGGTGAACAAAACTGAAAGATTAGTTTTGGCCCAACTGGCCCAACTCAGCAAAAAGGCAAAGAAGGTGCAGAAACTGACTTTAATTCACTATTCTACTAAGCGTTTTCAAACGTAAACAAAAAGCGGTTTCGTTAGGCTTTGTGAACTTAAATAAATTTTTACAGTTTGTACAGTTTCATAGTAAAAATTTTGCACACGCGATTCAGCGTCGCTTACCTAATGCGCATGCAGTACTCGTAAACAATCTCCTGACTGGCGACAACATTCGCTGCTAATACGAAAGATTTATTCCCCCGAATTTTATTAGAGATATATTTCTCATTCGATTAATTCAGTTCTCTCTTCGCGGCATGGCAAAAATACATAAAAGCTCAAAATATTTTCATTAAAAATCAAAAGATATAGAAAAACTTAAAACACCAAGGACAATTAAAACAATTAAAAAAACAAGTTTTACAATTAAAATTACAGTTTCTACTCAAAAGCAAGCAATTCGGCCAACAGGCAAAAAGGCAGATTTTTTGGTGCACAAAACTGAAAGTTTCCTTTTAGTCCCACTCGGCAAAAAACACTAAAGGTGCAGAAAGAATTAATTCACTATTCTGCTAAGTTTCAAATGTAAACAAGGATGGCGGTTATGATGAAAAAACTTAGGCTTAGCTGCACTTAAACAATTTTAAATTGTTGATAATTCTACAATTATTGCATGCAGATTAACTATAGGCATAAAAACGTTAACCGGAAAATAAGAACAACATAATTCAATCATTTTAAAGCAAAAAAATGCACAATTTACCAACATATAAGAATAAAAAACTGAGCTCACCTAGGCGGGCAACAGAGAGAGTATATACATATATATATATATATATACTTTTTGTTCGGATGATTGCAACCAAAGAGGGAGGTGCACAACAAGATGTTGCAGCAGCCCCGTATACAAAATTTCAACTTTCTGAGGCTACTCGTTTTTGAGCTATGCGAGATACATTCATACGTACGCATATGTATGTATCTCGTCTGTACGTACGTACGTCGGGGAAAAAAATCTAATTTTAAATCCATTTTTTTAATTTGTTTGGGGGAAAAGAGTCCTTTATTCTGTCCTTACGTACAGCTGTCACTCAAAAACATCGTTTAAATGGATTCGAGAGCGGCCAAAATGGATAGTTTCGTTAAAATATGATACCCAAGATTTTTCATGATTACAATACTTCCTTTACTTCTTACAAGGAAGTAAAAACCAGTAACAACGCGCAAGCCAGAACAAATATTCGTAAGAGAGAACAGAAAGGAATTTATGGAGCAAGTTAAATGTGCACATCGAAAACTAACTGGTATTTCATTAGTATTTTGACGTAAGTTTTTATTTCATGTGAACAGTAGTGTTCTGTTTGAAAGAATTCTCAAATCTATCTCATCCTTATCTGAGACGGTCTTTTGTTGTACTCAACAGAAAGAAGCAAATTGTTCGAGAAATAGTTCTCGCATTTAAAATACTTGGTGCTGAGCTTTGTTGTAATAATTGTGCTTAATTACTTGTGAATATCTTAACATTATGAAACGTAAAAATGTATTTTAGGTATTTTCCCATCAGGTAGCAGCTCCTCAGGAAATGAACGAAAAGTTTTGTCAAGTGATTTTTCTTCTACACACTTTTATTTGTATTGCTATGTAACGCTGAAGCTTCCCTAGATGTTAATATATGTATAAATAAAAGTAAATAAACGAATTAAAAATATATAAATATTAAAGAAGAGATAAATTCTAAATGTTCAGTATCCGGATGCAGAAAGATTCTGCAATATATCCAGTTTTTCATAGAATAATTATGAAAAGAAAAGAGAAAAAGAAATTCTTTACTTATTATTGGAAATTCTTCATTGAAACAAAATTTCGAATCTGTATTTAATGAAAATCAAATTTAAGAATCCAATTTTTAAAAATACAGTATATTTATTAAGGGAATACAAGTTAGATATATAAAATATTTTATGTACACTTTTATTTATCTGTTTGTTAAAACTGTGTATGCAATTTAGACAGATTTGCTGTTAAGGTAGTTAATTTTAAAACTGAGCTGAATTTTTTACATCCTCATTTTTCAACGATATTCCTGTTTTAAAAATAATTAGAATTTTTTTTATTTAAGATAGAAATTTAAAATTTTTTTGCATGTTTATTACATAGATAGATATGTTAGCGGCAAAGTATGAAATCCGGCATTCTGTAGAATGCCTAAAACTTGTCCGCAATGTATGAAATGATGAGAATGCGAAATGCCAAACCTGCAAAGTATGAAATACATATCCAAATTCCTCTCAAATATCACTTTTTGACTTTTTGACTTAATTGACTTTTAATCCTCCGCTCAGGTTCAGAATTTGACATCTGCATTTTGCGTCTTGTTTGGGAGAGTTAAAATACCAGATTTTACATAAATTTGTTCAAAAAAAAATTTGTTTTATGCTGTGCTGCATGAAAATGGACGAGCAAGATATAGTGCTAGAGAAGGAGTCATAGTCAACAGACATGTAACGGCGATTCGAAGATGAACTGTCTAAGCTTCGAGCTAATACTGCAAAATCAGTTTATTCTTAACCGAAATTACTTACCAGAAATTAATAAATGGTGTAGAAAAAAACTAAAATGACTAGTAAGAAGGCTGTACGGAACTATTGACTGCTGAATCGCTATTATGTGATATTTATGGGAAATAAAAATATACTCACGTTTAATCCTCTTAAAGAAAGCGTCAGTATTACACAGTATTGCGACACGGATGTTGAGTTATTTCACGTATTTCATGAAACTCATTCGGCTGTTGGACACGAAAGACGTGACAGAGTATTTATTGAAAGAACTTTCAACCAAATACAAAAAAATTACACGCAATGATACTGAACTGCAGCCCTGCCAGAAAAAAACAAAAAGTTATTAAAAAGGGCTTTGTTGTGAAACCTATGATTTTTCCTGAATTTAATTCCCATTGTCAGGTAGATCTTACTGATTTCCAGTCTCTGCTCGATAGAGAATACAAATTTGTTATAGTGTACCAAGATCATCTCACAAAATTTGTGATTCTGAAGGCTCTGACGTGAAAAAGAGCAGAAGTAGCCTGCAGACTAGTGAATATATTCTCATTGCTTGGAGCGTCATCTCTCATCATCGTCTGACAGCGGTAGGAAATGTGCCAACAATATGGTGACTAATTTGAAGGAGTTTGGGTCAACACTGGGAGGCCTAGACATTCACAAAACTAAGGTAGTGTCGAAAGAGCTAATCAAGTTATTGAAAATATACTCAGTATATGGATGCAGGAAAATTAATCTGACAGGGGAGTGAAGGACTTCGGTTTGTTCAATTTATGGAAAATAGAGCTTTTCATTCTGAAATCAAAAGAACCCTATACGAACGCATCTTGGCTGCAAATCTAGAGATCTACAATTTCTTTTCTATTCGAAAATATTTTAAAACACATAAATACAGAGAAGCGGCTAGAAAAAAGTAAATAGAAAGCTTCCAAATGTTTCACAAAGATGAAATAAATCAGATTATGCAAGAAAAAGAGCCTATTTTAAAAAACATGGATGAGATTATAGTCGTGATGGTGATATAGTACTTACCGAAGAGATTTCCGTTCCAACTACTTGTGCATGTTTAGGTAATCAGTGATGCGTACGCATGCGCAAAGTGTCGTCAAAAAAGTATTTCTGTGGCTATGTTAGTAAAGATGCACGGGATTTTTGTGCATTCTGTTTCAAAACTGAAAATGCTATCGGAGGTAAAATTAATTCCAGAATTATTCTGCAAATGTAAGCCAAAAAATTAAAAATGAGTTTGGGAAAAAAAAGTTCCCCACTGCTTCTTTGGGAACTACTGCGAGAGTTTTTATTCTCGGCAAGGGCCGAGGAAATTCGCAGAATATTTTCGCAGCTGTAATAAATGCGACAGATGATGGCTTCCACCAACTTGAAACTTCTGAGGTAATTTTAAAAACTATATAAGAGATCACAATTCATTTTTTGTCCTAAAAATTTGCTTAAAACTGAAGATATTCCTGACCACGGAATTCCTTTATGGTCAGTCGCAATTGTTAGTCCGCTGGAAGCGGCCAAGGAGTTATCAAATGTATGTGTAAAACAAAGTGCCAAGGTAAGAAATGTCTGCGCATGAAAAAAGTTATGAAGTGTAATTCAACATGTCCTTCAAGCCTACGTGTTGCAACAAATAAGTTAAATTTAATTTTTCATTTTTTAATGAAAAAATTACATTTTTTAAAATTTTCTTTTTTATTGTGCGCATTTTTTGCAAAGTTCATTTAATTATTTTTTAGCTTTTGATAAGAAATAAAATTAAGTGATATTCAAAATAAAGTTATTTCCTTTCTTAGTGCAACAAGTAGGTTATTTTTTTTTATTTTTATTTATTTCTTTTTAATAAGAACGGTATTTGTTCTGTACAATTTTAATCTTTTTACGTATTTTGAATAAAAGTTGTTTGATGGCGATCTTTCATTATTTTTTTCAAAATAGCATTTGTATTTTTGAGGAATGAACGTCTTTTAAATAATAGCCTTATCATAACATTATTTTCATTCTTTATTTAGAGAGCATTTGTCATTCTATAGAATGCCTCAGTGTTAGATACAGTGCCTAGGTAAAGCATATAATAATTATCTTATTTCATATTTTGCCTAAAAATGCCAGGCATGCTATAAAATGTGTAGGTATTCTATAGAATGCCGGCGTTTCATACTTTGCAAGTTACATGTATACATACATATAAATATATGCTGCATGCTGCACTACTGAGTTCGAAAATGTGTACATTTTGATCAATCGAAATGAATTAATTACTAAATCATCGTAATAGTTACGCATTTAAAACTTACGTACTTAAAATTTTAATGTAAATGACAGGTGTTTATTAATCCATCTAAACTATCCGCATCAAAAGTCAGATTCCTGATTATTTTGCAAATCTTTTAAAAATCTTTTAGGGGAATTTCTTTTGACTGGCAAACAGCATTTCGCACCTGCTCAGCAAAACTTTCCTGAAGATATGCTACTAACGGTAAGGCACTGTAATCTGTTGTGAAGTAATGTATCTGAAAATGTTACCTCCCTTACGGTTGGCCCTATGTCTACTTAAACCAGTTTATAATGTATAGTATAAATTTTTAACTATAATTTATATTTGCATAATTTCTCTTTTGACGAAATTTGTGAATCTGATGTCTAGATTGTAAAATTTATAAATAAAATTCATTATAGTATTCAAATGTTGTATTTTTATACGCTACGTATCTCATTTCATACGCTCATTTTTCTGTCTCTGCATATATCATCGTAAGTAGTCCCCAAATTTTGAGACCATTAAATTACTTAAGTTTCGAAAATTCAGTATTTCATCCCGACTTCTAAGATTGGTGATCTAATGCATTATACGTCAAAGATAGATGTACTAAGTTTTGTACAACATAATTCCATGTACATATGTTACCTTATCGTAATCGTGTACATGTCTCCACACGTGTGCCGTTTATTCCGTGTAAGACTCCGAACGATATTCCAGTTCCTACCACGTAAGCTACAGAATGTCTCTTATTACATGTTTGAAGGCTGCAGTGATGCATGTTTGAAGGTCATCATTGCGTTGTAGACCATATTCTTCGTATAGTCACACAGACCATGGTATCGGATCTCCTCATCCAGCCCAACCCTCTGTAAATTGTTTTACAGAGCGTTGTAATATCAAACTGCTAGAGCTCAGTGGAGGAGAAGCCATGTCTTGCTAATAAATTATCTTAGCAGTATTCCAAATTTATGAAAAACAAATTCTTGTAACATATCTACGCAGATAGCGCAGGTAATGATTTATCCCGCAAAGAAGAATAATCTTACCAAACCGTCTGTCATTATACTACTATACTGCACATTAAGCTGGAGTCTCGCTTCTGCTCGTTCACTACATGGGTATTCTAAGAGCGCTATATTTTACAATTGCAGACATCTTACAGAGAAAATTAGACTCGCTTGGCCGCATAGTGCCCCGATGTCTCAATAGGGCTGAATTAAGGGTATTGCAACTAACGGTATTAATCTTTCCGCTTACATGGAATGTTGATTTATCATTCCGGGGTGGAGCAGATCACAAAAATAAAATCAGAATTCGCTTCAGTGCAATTAAACATGTCAATTGCAAAGTTCTTAAACTTCAGGCTGTCGCTAGGTTTAGTCTTCTATCGCATTTGCAGTTTATACTGAAGGAGAGCTTTGTGAAGAACAATTTTCGTCACTGATGACCGTAGCACTTTCAGTTGATGATTACCACTGACTAAGAATCGACTTTCTCGAGATCCTTACAAAACCAACTCCAGATGGCCCAAGACCTCTTGAGTTGTTCCAATTTTATATCCCTCTGCGTCAGTTTCAGACATCGCGTGACTAAACGAATTAATAATTATGCTACTTTGCTTATCTCCTGACTGAAGTACCTTTAAAAAAACCTGATTCAACCTACCATTCAAACGTTTTCTACCAGTATGTTTGTACTGCGCCGTTTTTGTTTCTTTTTTTTTCGGGGGGGGGGGGGGAAGTTACCAAAAGAAGCCTTTTGTGCATTGGAAATTGAAAGGAAAGCTTTTTCCTACTTTTTTTAAGGTTTCGATTAAAAAATTTAATAATTGGTGGTTGGTTTCTTACCTATAATTGTCGATTTGTAATATTCGTGGTTTACTCTAGTTTCCAACACTCTTTGATTGATAATTTTGTTATAAATGATATGCCGGAGGAATTTTCACGCAAGTAATTGTTAAGTTTTCAAATGCTAAATGTACATTATTAATAATATTGCATAATTTTATTACTTTAGAATCATAATCTAATAATCACACAAAATTCTTTAAATTAGAAATAATTTTTGTTTTTAATTCATGCAAATAATGTTACGAAATACTTATGTTCCAAAAGCTTACCACTGCTTTCTAGAACACTAATTCTACAGGGTGTCTCATTCGAAAGAGGCCCCGGGTAAAGTGTAATAAAAATCTTATAATAAAAGAAAACGAAACCGAATTTTTACATGCCATATTTTTATGTTTGAAAAATGAAAGTGCATTAGAAGAGGTGCTGAAAGGCATGGCTAAACATGGCGCTGAATGTTCGCGTATGTTGTTGCCAGAATATTGGGCATCACTGCTTGAATTCTTCCCTATTTAATACAGAGGTATGCACCGATTTCGAGCCATTTAATTAATGTTTAAAATGTAAAGAATATTTTTTCGAATATTCGATATGGCAGCCTTTTTTTTTTCTGGACTATAAATTGGCATGGTGATTCCCATGCTAGAAGGGCTTCTAAGGCTATTAATTTCCATTCCTCTTCCACTAATTTCAAGAATCCATCCATCGTGTTGTGTTTGCACTAAGAATGAGCTCTTTTTATGAGACCAAAGGCATAACAGTCCACAGGTAAAACGTCAGGGGACTTCGCAGGAATACGTTGAAAAGTATATATACAATGCCTGAATAAGTTTTCATTTTTTCAAGAAATGTGATGGTGTTTTTCGAAGTATAACTTGTTGCTTTGTCTTGACGGAAATTTTACTCTTTGAAAGTCATTGGGGTAAAGAAATTGAATTTCTTCTGTAAATAGACGCATAATTTTCTCTTGATTGTATGTTGAATTAATCTGAACATTTTTTCCACTCTTCTTATTTTGAATTTCCCATTGCAAGAGAATCCTACGACAATCATAAACCCCTTACTCAAACTTTCTTTACATAGACGGGTTCAGGTTTGCAATTTTTTGCCTCTTCGTTTTCGACTTTAAAAATAGATAAATAGACTTTTTTTTTTTTGTGCTGCCGTTATTGCGTCGTTTAGATAACCCCATTAGATAGCCCATAACGATATATTTCCATTTATCTCTTGCTAAATAGTTTTCATAGAAGGTCCTACGCATTGTTCTGCGTTTAGCTACATGCCACGGCAAAATCTAGTAACATTATGTTTTTCAGCTTTTTACGTTGTAAATCTTGGTTTATTATTTTATGTATTTAAAACATTTGTTTATTATTTTCTGTATTTTAATTATTTTATGTATGTAAAATCTTGGTTTATTATTATTTTCTGTAGATGTATTTAAAAACTTCGCAGTTATTTTCTGTATCGGTGGATTTTCTCTCGCTACCAACGATTTAATTTTGAAATATTAGAAACAGGGAGTATTCGTTTTAAGCCTTCTTTCCATATAGAAGTAACGATTGACGGTTTTTCCCTTTCCATTTGCTTATTTTGCACTTCGAAATTTTAATATCATGCATTTCACAACGTTTCTGAATTAAGGAATAGTACTATTTCTCTTGAAGAAGCGCAAAACAAAGCCTTCAGTCCACAGCTTGTTCGCATGCGACATTTTGAAAAAAGAATAAATTGCAAAGCAAATGAAAATATTTCTAATTTCAAATAATAAACTTTGCCAGAAATTTTATTCCAAAATATACTTTTTTTCTTTTAAATTCTTCATCGAAATCGTTCTAAGAACGTGTTCTAAGAACCCATTGCAGCAGACAAGAGATAGTGAGCTTAAACATTCTCAGTTGTAATCACTGGAACCTGGTGGCAATATAAAAAGTTAGATTTTTTTTTTTCCAAAATTGATTCTTTTTCAATTTAAAAATGTCAAAATAAAATATATTCAAATTTTAAAACATTTTTCTAGTTGGAAGTACATGTTTCAGGAGGAGCTCGGTGGAGTTCTGTATCTTCTGTTGGTAGATCTACAAACTAAAGCGGTTTGAGTAATTTACAGCCATGCCTAGCCTTACCAAACCATGCATTACCAAAATTATTTCCTACAAAATTGATTGTTGTTCGGTCTTTTTTCCCTCGTAGACAAGTACTTAAAGGAAAAAGCTTTCAGCATTTTCGATCGATTTTCTTTTTCCTGAAACTATACTCAATCTTGTTTGATTAAAGATCGATCGGCTTTTCTTCATTTCTTGTTATAAAACGGACTTTAGCTTTCTTTGTTACTCATAACTAAGGCTGGTAAATTTACGGACATTTTCAATCATCGGTAATTCGGTAAAATTGCCAATTAAAACCGGTTACGAGTAAGTTTTATTTCCTAATAAATGTATTGAAAATATAAGAGTAAATAATACCAGAAATAGACGTTTTATTCGAAACTTATTAGACGCCTTATTACTTCAAAAATTTGTGAAAGTAAATTAAATTCCAACCATAAAATATAAAGACATGCAGCATGTAAAATAGGAAAAAAAATTACTAACAAATTTTTAACTTATTTTGGCAATAGCCCGTTTTTTAATTTCTGATTTTAATTTAGTTACATCCCCTTTGCAGAATCTGTATTGCGTCATTTTCATCTGCAGTGATCCGCAATACTGTAAAGCTCAAAGCTAATCACCAGTCAAAACTTAAACAAAGAATTCCAGTCCCATTTATAAGCCCTGCTGAAGTGTGCATTTATTTTGGGCTTCTGCTGCTACAAATGACATGAAGAAACTTCAGATTGTGCAAAATCGATTTCTAAGGACTATTACAAATGCCCACCCATTGGTCAGAAATGAGAAATTGCACGAAGACATCAAAATTGAGGCCACTGAAGAATTTCTAAGGAAAGCGAACGCTAACTTTTTCGAATCAGCTGTGAAATGAGAACACTTAAATCCCTTCAACCTATTTCATTACGAGGTGTTAAACGACAACCGCCACCTGAGGCCTTAGGCTCCTTTCATTCTGAGTGAAAATCAGGACTTTCCGACCTAATTGCAAATATGCATATATTTTATTTCGGATTTTGTAAATAACTTTCGACATTGCAAAACTCAAACGGTATTCATCAAAGACAGAACATGCTAGCGTGACTATCATGTGATTTCGACTTTGCAACTTTTTGTATTTCCCACATTTTTTTTTTTTTTTTTTTTCCCCTTTTTTTTTTTTTTTTTTTTAGAAATGCGACCTGTAAATAGGCATTATTTGTTGCTGAACTTAATCCTGCACCGATATTTTACTCATGACTTTAGCATATTTTTTCTAAATTATTATGTTATAAGGTATTTCTCCCGCCTTCTTAGCATGCCTTCGTGGTATAGTGGTCAGCACGCTCGGCGCGTGTTCGAGAGGTCCGCGGTTTGAGTCCAGGCGAGCGCATTGCCCATCTCTTCAGTTTCCTGACATTTCAAATTCCTGACTCCTGACATTTACAGTGGCGCTCATACTAGAAAAGCGGTGGATGATGATTCTCCATCAGAAGGATTTGGCGATTGGGTCCCCTAATTCCCAGTCGCCCTTTAAAAGGGGGCGTATATAACGTACTTCTCCCGCCTTCTTAAAAAAAATATATATATATATATATATAATAAATTTGGTAGTAGCTGTAATAATTTAGCTAGATTAGCGATGGTTTATTGCATTGTAATGTCTTGGAGCGGCTTTACTGCGCAGGTAGAATGATGACCTTGTAGACAGACATAGCCATCGATTCATCACGTTTTATTTCTGGTTAAAGAAATTCTGGAGAAGCGATACCTGATTCGCATCATTATGGATACAATATGCGCCACACAATTTTGTAAGCAAATTTTAAAGCAATTGATAAAACAATTGATTGAACCAAATGGCAATGACAAGTTGGCAGGTGTAAAGCAAGCCAGTAAGTGACGCATTCAGAAGAAATGGTGGAAGAGAAGCGTCAAAAAGTTTCGATTCTTAATTGAAATCTTTAAGCTGATTGGTATAACATACCTGTATTGCAGAGTTTTGTAAGTAAGCAGGATGCAGATTAATTTGAAATGATGCAGTTTTAGATTGATATAATAGTAATTCATATAGAGTAACTATAAATAGTTACTATTTTTAGGTCAGAAGGAGAAAGTACTCAGTTTAAAATGAAGATTAAAGAGAACCGTCACCAATTTAAATTGAAAGTTTGCTTTACATATTTTTATCTTATATATATGTATACATAATTTGAAATAATTTGTTATATATCAAGCACATAAGTATCTTTACCATGAGAATATTAAGCAAATTTCTTACATGTATAACCGTGCAAGTATTTTAAAAAAAACTAATTGAATCAAATTCTTTTTCTCTTGATTATGCGTCATTGCTAATTATCCGTGCATTCTGTGCTATGCCAATGTGTGTTATACGTCAGTTTCGATTGTACAAGATGCCAGTCAATGGCAATGTCCAGCTAATTAGGTAACTTAAAAATAAGAATTTAAATAAATCCTCTGCCTCTTGATGTTGTTAAATTAAGTGTCTTGTCTATGCTACAAAGTGTCAATCACATTCCGATTTCGATCTTACAATATGTCGATTCTCTGCCGATGTCTGATCTATGAAAGTATCCTAAGAATACTAACTTAAATCAAAATTTTTATACCTTGTTTATGAGCCATTGTAAACTTGGAATCTTTTATGCACTATGCAGATGTTGATCACAGGCCAGTGTTGATCTTACATTCTGTTGATCCTATTTTATGTTGGTCCTCTGGGTTGTGGGGATTAAATGTCAATAACATGTCTCTCCACCATGTTTTATCGTATGCTTGTGACAATTCTGTACAAGTGACAAATAGGCATTAAGTCTCTTATTGGTTTTTACAACATTATTCAAGTTTTCTTTTTTATAGAGGCGATTATGTGTAGATAACTGTTGTTGGTCGAATTCAGATATCAGACTCTATGCAGCGTCCATTTTACTCCATGCAGTGTCGAATCTATGCAGGTAAGCCTTACGAAGCAGCAATTTAAAAGAAAAAGGGCATCTCACAATTAAATTAACAGATTCCCCCCCTTTTTTTCGGTAACCATTCTTTCACAAATCATTTAACTTTTCAGCAATATTTTTAACTTTATACTCCAAAACTTTCTTTTATTCTTAAAAATCCCTCCTTTATTTTTTCTTAATTTTAGTTGATGTTATATTTGCTTATTTTTTGAAAGCCTTCTTCTTAGTTTTGTTAAATTACAGAACCGAGTCCTTTTAAATTTTGGTCTACCAGCGGCTGAAGTTAAAAGTCGTTGAACACTGGTAGTTCGCCCGGCTTAAAAATCCTGCGAACGGGCTATTTTGTTAAGAATTTTCATAGTTTCCCCAAGCGCAACACGAATCTTAACCAGTTTCTGATACAAATTCCTCCACGAAGGCATTTCTTCTTTTAAGCAGATAACCATTTTACCTGCTTTGCCTTAATATAAATAATCCAGTTCATTCTTTTAAAATTAGAAGACTCTTACACGTGCTTAAATAAATTGACCATTATTCACTACATAAAATTTTAATTGAATCTTCTCTTAGCTCTGGATGTAGCTCTGGAAAACAATCTTCCTGAAATACTTTCTCTGCTGAAGCTCTCACCATATCTTCTAAAAACGTTAATGTCTTTGCTATTGTGTGGTAGCAGATCACTCTGTAGGTATAAAATGTTTCAAGTACAATAATTTCGGAGCACTGCTATTAAAATTATATAACTAAATAATTTTAATTAATAATTAAATATTATCCTTAATAAGGATTATTAAGGAATAACAAATGATTTCTGTTTTTTACACGATGCACTAGTTGTCCCAATCAACCAGGGGTGGATTATTCTAATTAATTGAAACCTTCGAAAGAAAAGTTTTGTAAGGTTTATCCTAAGATTTTAACAGTTATCTTTAAGCTCCTTTCCTGTCCATCCTAATTTCAGCTTACAATTTCCTACCAGAATCCAGAATGTATTTTTAGAATCGTGTTTAATGCAAATGAGTAAGAGTAGTATTTAAGCCGAAGTTCCACTGATTTCGAGATAGTGAATCAGAGTTTCTGACTAGCGCGCGTTTTCCTTTTGGCCAAGTCTCTCTAAGCTGTTACTACGTCGGCCGTATTGCGGGCCTTCGATAGCTTTACTAGTTAATTCATTGTTTAGAAGCCAACTAGTTAGATTTTTGTTAGCTCCGGCTACATCTCTTTAGTTAAGCATTAATTAAGTTCTTATTTCTTTCAATTTTAAGCCCAAGTGGATACTTTGCTGTACGCCCTGAGAAAGGGGCCGACTGTGTATCTTTATTTTGAGCAATAAAGGTTAATTAACCCTTCTTGAGCTTTACGTTTCTGTTGCTGAACTTAAACGATTATTCGCTTAGCTGGTCACTAGGTTCTTCCATATTTAGTTGTTAGATAAAAGGGGAGGAACGCCACAGTTTATTGCGGAACAAGAGGAAAATTATTATCACAAAATTACTGCATAAAATAAAGCTTGCACGTTTTCATACTATTTTAATTCTATGCATAGTTGCGCATAAGAGCATCGAACGTCTTAACGTCCCGTTATAATTTCTACGTAGATTAACCATGAATTCAGATGAAGGTTTAAAATAAACCTTCAATTAACTAATTAGCTTGATGGTTACACAAAACTGACAATTTTCACAGAAAATGAAAGCAAGGTTTTTTTAGGCTTTAACATTTTAATTTGCAAACATTGAACTTTTATTGTATTATCAACAATAACGTAACTTAAACGGGAGCCAGAAGGGACAGTTCACTCCGTGCGGCACACTTTTGGGGGGGACGGTATATTGCATGTGAAATATATTATAGCAAAATCCCTCATGGCCTTCACACAACAAATTGGCAATATCAAAATATCGGCACTTTTGCAGGTCTGAAGATTTAAATAAGGGAAACGTGCTATATTCCTATATTTAAATGTTTTGTTTATATTCGTATGTAATGTTACGTACGTAATATATATGTGCATTGAGTTATATTTCTGCGCACAACGTAACAGCGTAGCCTGCGCACAACGTAACAACGTAACAGCCTTATCCAACCAATGAATTATCCAGAATATAAAGATGAACTAGCAGTACTATTTTATGCCTCGATGTCTAAACTTTGAGAGTAGTTTTTCAACTTTCAAATGCATTTCTTATTGAAAGATGGATATTTACTTTGGCTCTCGCTTGGGAAAATGTATAGAACGTAACTGACGTCCTATTGTAATAAATTGTGGCCATATGATCATGTTCGTAGATGATGAACCGAGTTACGAAGATTCCTTTGGTTTTAAAACTAGTCCAAAGCCGGTGTTTAAAAGCTTGTATTTAGTTACATTTTTGGAGATGATTAGAGCAAGTGAAGTAGAGGTGCAAGCTCGAAGAGATTCAAACAGTTCTCTTCCTGTCACACT
>KK118532.1:74850-98171 GCA_000611955.2 Stegodyphus mimosarum
AAGATGACAAAGAAATATCAGATATGCAATGGAAAAAGAGAAAGATAATGAGGAGGAGAAGAAGGATGAAAATGAAGATGGAAGAGATGAAGATGCAGAGCAAGACAATTAGGTGAAGGAAGCTGATGAAGGACTGCAGACTTTTATAGGATTTGATGACAAGTGTTGATCTGCGTCCGTACATGACATTATGAAGCTTCATTATATTCATAGCCAATTTTTAAAACTATGGTGACAGTTTTTCAAGCAAGCAGAAGAAGTTATATATCATTACTTTCGTAACTTTCATGTGATAGATAATATATGTGTTGATTTTAAAATTCTGAATTTTGTTTTTATGAAATAAAATAATCATAGTTATACTATTTAAGTTAAAATAGCCTATACATTTTTTTATATTATTTATTTAATAGTTGCCAATAGCTGCAAAAAATACGATTAATATGACCAAATTTCAGGTTGCAATTTCTACAGATGATATTACTGAACATGAACAGGCAATTTTTAGAAATACATATTCGAATGTCCAGAAAAATCTTTTATCTAAAATCGGTGAGGTCCCTTCGCTGCCCGTTCAGGGAAATTCTACTGCATATGGATAGTGATATATGGATTTGCAAAGCAGAAATAAGGATTGGGATTTATTGGACCACATCAAAGTTCACAGCAGTTCTTTGTCCAAGGGAAAGGATGTCTTGATGGAGCAATAAGGCTCTCCGCTGAAGATTTGGAAATTGAGAACTACCTAATAATCAGGTTATGGAAGAAGCACTGAATTATATCATTAAAACCACCTACCCTACGTTACATATAAGATAAACCACGAAAATGCTTATCGAAATTTTTCTTTGGGATCTGATCCCAGGTAGAATTACCAGCTTTCAGCCATTTTATCCATTCGTCCATTGGTAAGGCGAAGAATCACGAGATACTAAATTTTTGAAAGAAACTTAATTGAAGAAAGGATTGTTGTTACACTGGACAGAGTTTTCAAAGAAAGTGCAACGAGATATCAAAAGCTTCATATTCTTGTTTTGCCTTCTTTACTCTGCAGAAACTTTTTAATAAAAAATACGAATATCAATTAAATTATGATGATGATGACATATATAAGAAATTATTCATTGAAAGAGAGAAATACTTCAGAGTTTTATTTCTGTTATTGTTTGAGAAGACGAAATAGAAATGAGGAAGGCCGGTCGCTTTGAATTTTTACAATTTATTCTGAAATCCAGTCTCCAAGCGCATTTCCAAATATTGTATTATTACTGAGAATTTTCCTTAGGATTGTTTACAAGTTTTACTATTTGTAAGAGGGATTTTTCTAAATAGAGATCGGTTAAAAAGCATCGAAAATTTAAAAATGAATACTTTGCATTCAAGAAATCTTACTCCACTGTGTACAGAAGAGCAACTGGAGTAATGAAACAAATGTCTAGCATGCCATCGACGATTTCGCTAGTTTTATTTAAAAAATAAACAGAGGATTTTTTTAGTTCCCTATAGATCGTTCAAAATTTTATATACATTTTGAGAGGGTACACTGAGAAGGCATGCAAAGCTCTGACTACGCAACTGATTGTCAAGTCCACGTAACAGAAGTTTAGTCTGTTTATACGGTTTGCGTTAAATAACCCATTTTCATATTATTTAGATCTGTACTTTCACTTCTGCTTTCGTTAGCTCTCACCAAGATGGAAACGAGAAAGCGCATGCGGAATTCTTGGGATTTTAAGAGATAGAGCTTTTAGCAATGATGTTCGCAGTTTGTACTCTGCTAAGTTAATATTCCTTCATTTGCCATTTTGCTAGCCAAAGTTTGTAAGGTTTTAGTTAAACTAACCAAGTTTTATTTTAATTTAAATCTTTCTATCTCTTCTCTGTTTCAACTTCCCGTCAGGAGAAGCGCGCGTTTTCAGCTTATGCTAATTTGAAGTACAGCCAAGTACTATTTAAACCAGAGGTAGAAACCTCTCAGTGTGAGAGAGCTTTTAGTCTCGGATCACGGTCATTCTGTTCGACGTTCGCCTGACCAGCTAGCAGTTAAAATTATAAGCCATAGTGCTTACTACGTGATTACTTATTGAAATAAATTGAAGTGCGCTAGTATTAGTATTTCTTGCTACGCACCATTTAGTTAGAGGCCAAACTCCGCGATTTGCTCTGCGAGCAAAGTTTAATTAAATTTCTATTTTAGTTTAGATATTTATTTTAGAATTATTTGATTTGTTAAGTTAGGCCCAAGTGGGGTCTTTTACTTTCTGTATCTCTCCCGAGTTGGGAAGTGTGTAAGTAATAGTCATTTATTAAAAGAGGATTTTAAATCACTTTCAAGTGCAGTTATTCTCCAGCACAGAATCTACACCAGAACAAAGCGTATTTTCAGCTCCCTGTTCCAGTTCAGGACTTGAGGATAAGGACCCTAGTAAGTACTTCACAATGTTTGCAAAACATATGCACAGAACACTCAGTCCTGACAAGTTAAGTCGTTCAATTAGGAGTTTGAGCCCAATGCTTAGTTAAGCCAGCTCTATTTGTAGTCTCCGGCTGCGAACCCGTTATATTTGAAAATTCAAGGGTCTATTCTCTGCTAATTTAATTTGTACGCACACGTTATGTATTTCGTTAAGCACGAAATTTAGATAAAAACCTTTTTCAGGTGTTTGTACTACTTTCGTAGAAGGAGCGATAAGTCGCTTGTCAATTTAAGTAAGTTAAAAAACTTTAAGTTAGATATATACAGCATGGTATTCTACATACTATTCCCTTTATTTGTAAACTTAAATTATCATTGCATATTTTAGTGCTTCTAAGCACTTGTTCTTATCAGTTTTGGTAATATTCTAAGAAGGACGAAAAATCATCGTATTGTCTAACAAGGTGTTAGCTTAAATGAAAATAGAATGTGGCCTTTATAAAATGAGCCTTACAAATTAAGTAAATTTATGCATTTTGTAAATTATAAATATATTCATGCAAAGGCAAAATGAAACGATTGGGATTCCTTAGTCAGAGTCCCCGTTACTCGTAAGAGATATATGTCGTTAGAGTACCGTATTTCTTCCTCTTTGTTTTTACTAATTCTGTCATCTTAAAATCGAGAGGGAAAAATTATGCTTATTATTTATTTTTTTAAGGAGGAGGTCACAGTAGGAACATAATAAATGAAACGTAGTTATGAATGAAGTATTGGTAACTTTTGTGACATTATTTCTTTCAAGACCTACCGTTCAATAAGAATATGTACAGTAATAATATCATTATAATGTTTAAAGATATCTTCACATCTACTTCCCTGTAACTTGCCCGTTCCTATTGTTCTGCCCGTTCTTGCTGTTTTCTCTGCTACTCCTTAGGTCTCAAATCATCAAAATAATCAGAGAAGATGAATGTGTGGCCGACTCGGCGAAAGCATAGCCTGAATGTCAGTTCACATTTATTTCACTATGATGGTCGGTTCTCACATCAGACTGGAATGAAGTTCAACAGTTGGAGAAACAGAGTTCAACGTGACATTCGGAGAGTGTTTGCGAGTGTTTTTCGTTGTTAGTCAGACAAAAATACTCGCTACGTGGACGAATCTATTCTAAAATTTTCGAGAGCTCGTTCTCTAAATGCATTGAAGAAGGGGAAAATTGAGCGAATATTTTTAAAATTTTCAGAACCCGGCACTCAAAAGCAAAAGGGGGGGAATACGCGAGGAAATAGGATATTTTGGCTTCAAGATCCATTTTCTACTTGTTCCTTACTTTATAATTGTTTAATACTAATTATGTTACTCTTAACTCGTCTTGCACAGTCAGCTACTTGTAAGTACCTTCAGGTATAAAAGCATAACTTTCCTTTCAGGTAAAGTCATGAAGAATCATTATATGTAAACCAGTTCAATCGATTAATCAATACGCTGTCTGATACTGCTAAAGGTAAAATGTTATCCTACACTTTAAAGCAAAAGTTTTACGAACAGTTTCGTTTTAATGATGGGTCATAATTGCTTTCCTTTAAACCTATCATTTACTTAAGTTGCTTTAAGAGAATGAGAAGAAAAGACAAGAGAATTTAAAATCCTGATACTTGAAAAACAAACATGTCGCAATTATTCGTAAGTTTTACTAGTAGTTAAATTTAATTGAATCATTATCTTAGTTTCCCTTTGCTTTATCTCATATTGTGACAAGCATTTTTAGGTTTAATAACAGTTATACACTCACTTCCAAACGTTAAGTACGAAGGTGTAAAATGCAAAAAAATCAACAAATACTGCTTTGATTGACACAAAATTCGGCAGGAAAGTAACATATATATTTATTCATAAAACAAAATCAATAATTATATACACAAATGAAAACAATATTAAATTTTTGTAAGTTATCAGATAATGACATACTGGAGACTTAAACAGAATTACGTGTAAAGTGAAAATAAACAGCATAAAATAAAAAAGGACATTAATAGGGTATGTGATCCCTCCTCATCTGTATACACTTTTACCTAACTGGAAGCATTGACCACCTAATTGGAAGCATGGTACAAGTTTACACCTTGTGACCATGCTTCCAATTAGGTGGTCAACCACCGCAGAATTAAGCAATCGCCATTCTTCTTGTAGAGCAGTTTCCAGCTCAATAAGAGTGGCTGGAGGTGGGAAACGTGAAGATACGGCACGGGTGAGAGCATCCGAAAGATTTTCAATGGAGTTAAGGTCGAGCGAATATGCTAGCCACGCCATACGCGCATTCCCTTCACTCTCCAGGCAGTCATCGACGGTGTCAGCTCTATGGGGGCATGCGTTATCGTCCTTTAAAACAAAAGTAGAGCCAACTGCTGCAGCATACAATCTCACAATGGGCTCTAGGACTCCATCTCGATACCAGACAGCCGTCAAACAACCCCGTTTAAAGATGTGCAGGCCGGTGCGGTATCCTAATGAAATCCTTGCCCACACCATAATGCTTTCGCCTCGTAATGCGTGATATTCGGTGTTTTGGGACTGATTGCGTGTTCGTTGTTCACGCCATACCCTTATACGCTTGTCATCTGGCTCCAGAGCAAATCATGACTCATCAGTAAACATGACATTGCTCTAGTCAGACACATTCCAATTGACATGTTCCCGTCACCACTGTAATCGTGCCCCTCTTGATTGGACGGATAGAGGAACACAAACTCGAGGTACCCGGGCGTACAGTCCACTCATATGTAATCTTCGGCATACAGTAGCTGCAGATATCGCCTTACCAATGGACGCTGTAACCATAGATGTCACACGTGTGGAGGTCGCTCTGCGATTCCGCTTGGCTACAGTAGCAATATATCGATCTTCCGCGGGGGTTGTAACCCTTGGGCGACCGGCTACGGGCCTTCGGACAACTGTCTGTGTGGTTTGGAATTGTTTCCATAAACGTGAAATTACAGAATGATGAACGCCGAGGAAAAGAGCAACATCTGTGATCGACCGTACTGCTTCAATGCGCCCCACAGCACGCCAGCGCTCAGAATCTTCCACTCGTCTTCTGGAAGTCATAGAAACACGTATGTCTTGAAAACAAATTGTACGAAAGTTTTAAACACCTTCTATCAGCACTTACAATCAACTTCTGTAACCCTTCATAAAGCTGGCTTCTTATTAGACTGCCTTTTTTGCATATTTTTTGACATGAAAGCGCGATTGGCTGTTACCTAACATATTTGCATACTTCCATCTACCTCTGCAGCGAATTGCACCCTCTTCACTTCTGACTGGCATCCGGAAATTAGCATTTTCCTCTCCGTGCTTAACTTTTGGAAGTGAGTGTATTTTGAGCTACGGAGCTACGGTTTATCCTATCTCTCTTGGCTTATGTCATAATCTATTGTTCATATCAAAATGTTACATAATTCTGAAAGGCTCGCGGCTTACTTAACTCTGGCCGATTAGAATGTTCTCCCCATTCACCACTGTGTCATTACCCTCTGCATCGACTGAAGGCCTAACGCAAATAAGTTAAGTAGTTGTGCTGTTCATGGAAAGTGGTTTAAAGTTTTAACTCAATTATTTACACCGACCAGCTTTTGTGCTTTGAAGTAGAAGTTAGTTTTGCGAAAAGATTAGGTGATTTGAGCGGCGCAGCTGATTTGGATAAAGGTGACGCCATCTTTAGAAGGGTGCCCCAGCATTAACACACAAAACAGCCGGTACCTTTATGAAATTCATACCGTGAAGTTTATCTTTACTTGATGAAGTTTACACCGTGAAGAATACAACATTCATCATTATTCCGGGACGCCAACGTGAAAATCTAAGTGAATAGTCACCGACTTGGGTAAGGTGTTGGTACTTTCAAGAGTTTAGTTTATAGCATGGAGTTTTTCTCAAGATTCACGAACGCTCCTGTGAATATCCAAGTGAAAAGTCCCGACCTGAATAAATTATCCAGCACCTTTTGCAAGTTAACGGTTGTTCATCAAAACATTTATGTTGCGGTGCTCTTATGAAGTTCAGTTTGCACCACGAAGAATACAACATTCATCAAGATGTCGGGAGTCCATATATAGGGCTTTATTTCAGTGAATAATCACGCACGTGCATAAATGTTTCCACACTCTTAATAGTAAGAGTTCATTTTCATAAAGCTCAGTTTTTAATTTGAAGAAAGTAAATTCTAACGAAGTACTGCATCTTTAGGATGGTTTCTGACTTGACAAAATTTCCATCATAAAAGTACTGATCCTTTTATTAAGCGGCCCGCTATTTTCCAAGGATGGCTTGGCATTAATGTGCCCTCACCCTTATAAAAATGGCACCAAACAAAAGTTAAACAAGCATCGTGTGTACTGTCTAAGAAAGCATCTTGTTCTCGAAGTGTTTCATCAGTTTTTAACCATCGATATTAAATGGCAAGGCGGATCATTGGTATCTCGAGAAACTTTTTCGAAGTCTCGATAGTTCCATCCGTTCCTGTTTGGAAAGATCTGTACCAGCTGTATGACTAGCAACCTGATCTTTCTAACAGGTACTCGTTTCAGTTTGTGCTGTAATTTTCAGTTCTAAACTAGTAGAAATTGGCTTAGTAGAATTTTATTTGGATTTTGATTTGGATTGTGTAAGCGGTAGATAGTTGCAAGCGCAATAATTCCCAATAATTTAAGACGGATCAGTGCATTAGCCGTTTAGGTTATAATTGCACGCTACAGAATTATAATCCACATTCTTTCGCGGCAGAAGATACAATTCAAGAATACACTGATATATCGGTATATATGCATAATCCTCGTGTTTGGACGCCAACGTTTTTCTCTAATACACGACATTTGTTTGGAACACTACTCAAATTCGATGAATCACGACTGTATGTATTACACTTGTCGCCTCTTTCGAAAAAATTTTATGACTGCTTATGAACGTCAGTACGCCAACTGCCACTATTTTGTAAACAACCTGCGCTATAACTCTGAATTTTCAAATGATTTTGTGCTTTTTTGCTTAGATCGTAGAGTCATTAGGATTTCTTTGGAAGCAGGAGAACTGAAAAATGAGCAATACCCTCACCGGGACTCGAACCACGGACCTCTCGAATACGCGTCGAGTGTGCTGACCACTACACCACGAAGACTTGCCAAGAAGGCAGGAGAAATACCTTATAAGAGATATTGTAAGTTCTTTAACAATCAGTTTTAGAAAAATTAAAAAGAAGAATCCAGTATTGAAAAAAAATTTAGTATCATGACCGAGGTGAAGATTGAGACTGTTGAAATGTATGAAGATAGCACGCGTGTTACTGTGTACTGTATGCCGCTTACGATGGTGCCTACGATTATATGAAAACCAAACCGCCATTAAATTGGCTAACGTAGCGAAAGGGGTAAAATCGGTCAAAAGACAAAGATCAGAGAAGTTACAGCATATTGGAAAATTGCTTTTGATCTGGGTAACAGAAAAACTTTTAAGTGCAGTATATCAAGTGCGTTTGTGCACAGTATACATTTGACAAACCAGGTTTGTATTTTAGTATTAAACAGTCATATGGCAATAATAATAGCTCTTTCCCCCCTAAGAACAGATTAATTAGTTTTCCTTTACTTTTTATTGATAAAGCTCGTTCAGTCCTGTATACAACCAAAGATCTGGAACAGATTAATGACGTATACCAAGGTATTACGCTCTCCCGGAGGTTGAAAAGTGTGCTAGTTAGGATCTGTATTTAAACAGCCTCGGCACCGTGGGGTACAAGAAACATTGAACCCGGCGGTTGCAGTTGCAATAGGGGCTTCTTTTTGGTTCTCAGAAATAGCTCGGCGTTAGTCCCCGAACGGTGGAACTAATAGATATTGTGAGTTTTGCCGAGTATCGATATGTGACCAGTCAGATCTTCAGTCGATCAATCCCCTGTCTTCGGCTCTGGGAAGTGGTGATCCAGCGTGGGCAATTAAGCGTTGAGGGGATTCTTCTTTGTCTGACAAACTCATGTCTCGCCTGATATGGAAGATCTAAGCTGGGGTCAGGCTTTTTGTGTCCTAAGTTATGAGACGGTACACAAAACAATAATGCCAAGATACCACTGTACATAACAGAGAATTTTAAAGTAATTAGGTCAACTGTCACTTATGTTTATTGAATGAAAAGCGTGCGCGTTAACAATGAGAATTAGAGTCAGTCTGTTCAGTAACAGGCAATAGCCTTGAGTGGCAAAAAGAAAACGCTACGGAGGTCGCTACTTTTACCATTTACTGCTCAAGGCTGCCGTTTTCTAATGATTAGTTGACGGAATAACCAGAATCTTGTTTAAAAGAGTTTGATTTAGGTACATCTAAGACAAGTCTTCAATTTATTAAATGTTGGTGTATGAAATAAATATATATTCTTGTTGTATATTTCGGCTTTAATTTTAACCCACTAGGAGTGAAAAGATATAGTTTTATTGAGTTTTAAAGCCATGTTCGTGTGCAAGCTCATTATTGTCAAAGCGATGACTCAAGCAAGTATAATAATAATAAGCAAGTAATAATAAGCCGACAATATGCAAGTAAGTCAGCGTTAAGCACTTTTAGGTTGACATGCTTGAAAAATAGTTCAAGTAAACAGTTATATGTCTCATTTAAGAATTAATTTCATGATAAATTCTCTTTATACATATATGTTTTAGGCGCATATATCAGCCTATTCTATAAATTTTACTCCATTTCATGTGAAGGAAATTGATTAACTCATTAACTTGCCGAATTTCTTTTATCAAATTTTACCTTAAAAATAGGTTTCTTTACATCATAAATGCACGACTAAGAAACTTTTACACAAAAATTTTAAAATTAAATAAGTAAGAAAACGGTTATTGTTAGCAATCATGTATTTTTCATAAACCCCTATTTAGGGAATATGGCTGTTTCGAACTATTTTTATGTACATTTATAAGCAGTCCAACACTTCATTTAATGCGTTAATTGCTCATTTCCGTTTTGCGCACATCGCATTTACTTTGCTCCCATGAATTTTGAAAACTTTCAAACGTACAAAATGAATTATAAATGGCCCTTATCCGAGGAAAAGAACAGCACTTTAAATCCATGAACATATCATTAAATTCAACAAAGCATTTCGTACTAGAATGTATCTACTATAATTAAACATAACCTCTCTAGTTGAGCGCATACGGAAAATTCTCCAGTGAAGATCATGGTTGGCAATGGTTTAAAATCTTAAAATATACAAATCTTGCCCCATAAAGTACGTCGGTTACTATATCTTCTCAGAGAATCAAGAATAGGTAGATATTTTCACCCACTACAGTTTCCATCTAGGACTCCCATTCAACCGAGTTAGAGTCAAATGGAAAAATTATACTGCAAACTTAGAAAAAAAATTGAAAATTCTCACTAAACTCAATAACCATTCTGAAGTTGGTACTGCCATTACTTACCTGCAAAACGAAATCCCCCCAAGCCATTAAGAATAGTTTGCTCATCTTCAAACAGTTAGATTTCAAGCTTCCTGATCATATTAAGAAGAAAATTAAATAATAGAACAAACTTAGAAATCTCATAAAAATAACAATAATCAAATCCTTATTTAAAGCCGTCGTATCAAGAAGTTCTGTAAAGATTTCAATAATGATCGTTGGAACAACTAGCTTCTCAATGTTTCGCGGATCGATTACTTCCTCTGGAAGCTAGCGAGGAACATCAAAGCTTCTCCGACCATCACTGAACCCCTTATAAATTTATAACACCACTTACTTCTGTAATTCTGACAGCCTCAACATTTTCGCAAACTCCTTTGAAAAACAGTTCTTCCTTCCTGATCCTACAGACGTCAATCACAAGAACAATATCAATAGTTTGATTTCCGCGAAAAGCATTCAACCACTCACTAAATACTCCGTATAACTAAACATATTAGTAATAGCTTCAACAACGAAAAATGTGTCTCAGGGTGTTTTTAGACATAGAAAAGCCTTCAAAAGCATTTGGCACCCAGGCATTATTTATAAGATGATTACCTACAATTTTCCTACTGATCTCGTCAAAATTGTCAACAGTTTTCTCCATAATAGAAAGTTTGTGATAAAAATCAAAAACGCTTACTCACCTCTCAAACCCATACAAGAGCGATTTCCTCAAGGTTCAGTTCTTTCTACTCTGCTCTTCAAAATCTACATCAACGATACGTTGAATCCGCATCGTACCCTTCTCTCAAAATTTACATACGACACTGCCATGCTTTGTAAGTCAAGAAGACCGAACATCATTGCTTTTCAAATCCTTTAAAATGCTCTCAACGAAGTTGAATCCTGGTGCAAGACTTGGCGCATCAAAATAAATCCCTCAAAATCTGTTGCTACGCTCTTACGTATTCACAAGCGCAAACAACTACAGTCTCCACCTAAACAACTCCGAAGTCCCGCTCGAAAATTCTGTTAAATATTTGGGTCTGCATCTTGATAAAATTTAAAATTCGGCGAACTTATCAATCAAATTTCAATTAAAGAGCACAAAGCATTTATGGTAGTCTACCCTCTTCTTAAAAGGAACTCCTAGCTTAGTGTTGAAAATAAAAGACTAATCTTTTTTAAGCGTGATCTGTCCTGTCATTCTGTATACTGCTCCGGCATGAGTTGGGTCTTCAAATCGAAACCCGAAGAAGCTGCAAGTCCTTCAAAACAAGTTTCTACATATCATCACTGACTCACTCTAATGTCTCAAATAACATTATAAACTGACCTAAAGATCATGACTATAGAAGAGAAGCTCACAAGACTCTCAAAAACTGCTTTCACTTCCATGCTCACATCCAACTTTGCTGAAATATCTGAAATCCTAAATCACGATCACATAGTTTCCAAAAGATATAAATGACCGTGTACAGTGTTTCACTACCCAGCTTGGAGCTTGAATATCTAACTTGTCTTTTAACTTTCCCTTGTGCTGTACCCGAACTATGCTTCATGACCCAGCTTGGAGTTTGAATATCTAACTTGTTTTCTTAACTTTTCCTTGTGCTTCCGTAGTGTAATGAATTACGCACTGGACTGCGAATCAAGGTTTTTATTCACTTTATTACTCAAGATTTTTTTTCCATTAAGTTTTTGTGTATAACGTATATAGGCATATTATTCAAGACTTTTTTCTTTTGGCAATGATATTTCTGAATTCTCTGAAAAGACGAATTTACTGTCGCAAGATTCCTCAGTTTTGATTTTTCCCCTTTAAGTGAGCTTCCCGCTTCACTCTTCTAATCCAAAGTGCCTACGACATTATTTACCCGACGATCTGGTTAAAGTCGCGGGGCTGATGCCGGATAAGCAATTACGATAATGGTAATGGTAAGAAAGGATGCATTCCAAGAAAATATTTCAATGTAGTAAACTATGCAAAACAGTTATAAAATTTCAATGTAATTTTAGATGGGTCTTGTTAAATATTTAATTATTCAGAACTCATTTGGATCCGGCAACGTACGCTTGTATTCTAAAAATGTAATTTGAAATGGGATTAACAATATCAACTTTAAATGATCTACAACACACAAACTACGTGTTTGCACGCATTTGCTCACGTTGTCATAACGTAGATAAAAATAGTTTTTATTTATATTTGATTTAAAAATACAATATTACATAAACTACAGGATTATCGATTTCTTACCTAATGGTTCCATGCATTTCATTCTTCTATCGTTACGAAATTGCTCGGATTTTCCACAAGTTCTAATTTCTGGATCATTTCCACACTTATCGAGGGTTCATGAAAGCCCTTCGTTGAATTTATCTCTAACTTGGAAGCCCTTTTTCTTTCAGTTTACTTGTTTATTTCTTAAAAAAATATATCTTGCTTGACATAATAATATGTAGTTAGATATGTTAGTTTTCATCTTCTACGGAATTACGGTCTTGTCTGGTTTCTTTTAAATTCGGTTAAACCATCAAACGTGTTGTAGATAATCTAAAATTTAAACAAGTGGCTAGAAAACGTCTTTCTGTTTTCGGTAAAGTTATTGGTGGGAATCAAATTCTTTCATCAAATAACTGTATCAAATCTCTGACTGTATAATATATTTCAGATTTAATGACGATTTTCTTGAACGCAATACTTTTAAAAAAATTTATCCTAAACCTTACATATTTCTTTTTCCCAAAAATAATCGCTCGGCCTCTTACGAAGTTCTAAAGTGAAAGAATAAAATACTTCTGGAATAAACTGTGCCGTATTATTGAATTTACTTGCTATTTTAGGTAGTTAGCTACTTTCTTTAAAATTATTAAACATTCTGCGCTTACGCAATAAATCTTTTATTCCCGCCTTTTTTATATATCTTTGAAGTGGTACAACTAAAAATACAAGATTACTATGCGCGCTTCATAAAAATGTTATCGTTCAACTCGGCTTCCATCATAATAATCTCTCGTTGCCACTCGGGGAAAAATAAAATATTTAAAAAAAAAAGAATGAATGCGTTGCGTTTACATTCGGGCATCCTGACTTAGTTACGACCTCGGAACATCAAGAACTTATACTTAAAAAAATTAAATATATAATATTAAAATTTAGAGTTCGAAAGCCTTTAACTGTCATATAGACTCACCGTCCTTTTCTATTCTTTTTCCGTGTCCTAGTTTTAGGCGTCTTGTTATCATTATCAGAAACACTAATGTCATCACCATCGGCATCGTCCTCCTCTGATTCAGCTTGACATTGCCATGATTTCAACTGGCTCACATGAGCTGTCGTACTAAAGAAACGCCCTTTCACCTTCTCTTCTAATTGAGTCACTCTACAGGTATCGCTTAGTAAAACGTCTACACATACATACAGGTGAATATTAGATGTTGCTTTACTAATATATATCTGTATATATATATATAAGGAAATTCGCACGCCCGCACGCCTTCGTGGTGTAGTGGTCTGCATGCTCGACGCGTAACCGAGAGGTCCGTGGTTCGATTCCCGGCGAAGGCGTTGCTCATTTTTCATGTTTCCTGCTTCGTAATAACCTAATGTCTCTACAAAGGAACAACAGAAACGGAAAAGAATTATCATTCAAGCAAATTAGAATTAATGGCTATAGTTTGGACTTTCCACACGACTTCGACAATTCCTGATTGGAATTCGATTTACGGTAATTACAGACTGTCAGGCTTTAGTTTATTTAAACGCGAAGAAAACTTCAAATCCTCAGATAGCAAGGTGGAGTAATCTGATCTAGGAATACGATCATGAAATAAAGCACAGACAAGGTTGAAAAAAGGAGTAACGTAGATGCATTGAGCCGATCGCCAGTTGATCAGCCAGAAAAAACTTTAGATTCTATAACTAAGAACAACTTAGAACTTTATTTAACACTAACGATAGAGGAACGAATTCTTATGATTCAGCATTCAGATCCAGAATTACGCAAATTAATAGAGCGTTTAAAGAAAAGGATAAATGATAGAACGAATGCAGAGAAGTATGTAACTGAAAATTACGTCTTGAAGAATAATCGATTGTTTCGTAAAGTAAAAGATCGGGAAAAGAAAAAATTGTTATACGTCATACTTAAGTCGACTAGAAAAGGTATTGTAGTAAAATTTCACGATCTTTTGGGACATTTTTCGGGAGATAGAACTGTTGCCAAAATCAAGGAGTCATACTGATTTAAAGGAATGCAACGATGCGTCACATTTCGATCTGATTCGAAAGCCTAGTAATAAAGTGCCTAGTGGTAAGAAACAAGGAGTACTGCATCCAATCAGACCTGTAGAAGACCTTTTGCAATCATACATGTAGATCATTTAGGACCATTCGTAAAACGTTCAAGCGGAAATACAGAATTATTTGTAATAATTGATAATTTTACAAGATTTACACGTTTATATCCTATAACCAAGTATGTGTTAGTTGCATTGAAGAGTTTTGTAAATGATTTTGGGTTACCAGAAAAAATTATCAGCGATAGACGAACATTTTCACAGCGAAGGAATTTCGAGAGTACTGAGAAAATAATGGAATCAATGTTACGCTCAATTCAACTCAACATCCAAGTGGTAATGGAATGGTGGAAAGAGCGAATCGAACAATTTTGGCTACGATTAAAACGAATATGGGAAATCCGAATCATAGGGACTGGGATAAAAAGATTAAGGAATGCGAAAGGAATTTAAACAATATGATAAATAAAACTACAGATAAAACTCCTTTCGAAATGCTTTGCAGTTATTCACCGAAATTCAACGACGGATTGATGAGGATGATTACAGACGAAGACGCAAATGAATGGGAGGATCCAGTAATCTTACAGAATGAAGCTAGAAAGAGAATTGAAGATATGCAGATAAGAAGTAAAGCAAATTATGACAAGAAGGAAAGCAATTCTTCAGCATTCGAACGAGGAGAAATAGTAGTTATGAGAAGAGTACCTAAATCAACTAGAGAATCAACCAAAACACAACCAAAATATCGAGGACCTTTGGTAGTTGTTGCTGACGGTTTTAGATCGCATTCTTAGATGAATTTCAAGGCCTGTCTTTACGCCAGTAAAGTTTGTCGACGCCTTACTCATTTTCGACTCAATTTTTCTCCATAATTGTATATATATATTGGGTTTTGAGGACCCACTCGTCAAATCCCGGTGGTGGAGAATCATCATCCACCACCTTTTTTTAGTTCGGGCGCCAGTGTAGAGACATTAGGTTATTACGAAGCAGGAGACATGAAAAATGAGCAATGCCTTTGCCGGGAATCGAACCACGGACCTCTCGGTTACGCTTCGAGTTTGCAGACCACTACACCACGAAGGCGTGCGAAGAAGGCGGGAGAAATACCTTTTACCTTTACTTACACAATAAACTAAATGCCACTTTTTATCTTCACCTTTTTTGCAACAGCATTCCTGTCAGTCCTTTGCTGCTCGCGTCTGTGTGCTATTCTGTTTCTGATTCCGGATTATATAAAGCTCGCAACGGTTTGTTAGTTAAATGGTCTTTTAGAGCACTGAATGTTTCTTGCTGATCTTCATTCCAATAAAATGTTTTATCTTTTCCTCATCAGTCTCGTTAAGGGTTCATTTTCTCTGCATATTTCGGTACAAACTTTCTAAAAAAACTTGTAAGACCTAAAAATTGTTTAACTTCATGTTCATTAGTTGGTTTAGGAAAGTTTAATATGGCTCGTACTTTTCTTGGTCCAGGTTGCATACCATTCGATTTTATTAGGAATCCCAAATACTCAACTTCATCTTTTCCAAATTCGCATTTTGTCAGTTTGAAAGCCAGTTTTGCTTCTCTCAATCTATCAAACACTTTTCTAAGTTTTTCCATCATTTGTTTCCAAGATTTAGCCGGGATTAATATGTCATAGCATAATACTTCTTTATCAAGCAATGGACCTAAAACTTGATTCGTAAGTCTCTGAAATTCCGCAGAAGCGTTAGCTAACTCAAAGATCATACGTTCAAACTGACCAGTGCCATCTGGTGTGATGAAAGCTGTTTTCAGTTTCGTTTCTTCATTTAAATGAATCTGTAGATATCCATGAGCTAAGTCCAATAAAGTGAAAACTTTACATTCGTCAAGACATTCAAGTAGGTCATCTATCCTGGGGAGTGGAAATTTATCTTTAACAGTTTGCGAATTCAACTTTCTGTAATCTACAACTAATCGTAGTTCACCTGTCCGTTTCCTTACCAGTAATGCTGAGCTAGCATATGGAGATCTTGTTTCAGTAACAATTCCATATTTCTTCCATTCATTTATTATCTTCTTTATAGAAGCACGCTCCTCGGCGTTGATTTTATAGGACTTCATGCAAACAGGCTTACTCCCTTCAATTTCTTTTATCCATCTTTATTAAGTTTGTAATGCAAACAATCTCGACACTCATTTATCAAATCTAAAACTTCCTATTTTATCTCTGGCATAATATTGTTATTAACTTTAATTTCTTCTAAAGTAATCGATCTCTTAAACTTTTTAATTTCATTTACTATCATTATTTCCTTTTGATAATGAAGTTTCAGTTTTCTGATCTGGACTTGATTCAACTAATTCTGCTCTACACTGATTCTTCAAAATTAATTTTCGATCACTGTAGTTAGTGACTGGTATCACTGTTTCTCCATGTATTACTTCCAATAATGACCCCAACTCTAATTCACTTATTAAAGCATAACAGTTACTTATTTCATCAGTTTTAGCTTTCACGAAACTAGCCATAGTACTTTCGATTTCAATTTATTAGGTAGCCTTCAGTTTAATTCGCGGAGTGTTAATGTCATTTTGTAACTGTGAAAATGGACAATCATTAGCGTAGCATATGTGCAAGGTATTACCTATCTTGGCATATGCAATATGTGGTAAATCAATCCATGTTCGACCAACTAATAAGTCGCATGGTTGAGTTTCATCTTCTACAATTAGAACTGTAACGTCATTTCCTTCCACATTATGAATCTCTTAAATTAACAGTTACTTTTCTCAGGGTTCTAGCGGCTGGTTTACTCTGGTTTCCAAAGCCAAACAATTCCTCCGCATCAGGTTTTATAATAAGATTCGGTTTCCTAGCCACAGACTGTTTCAGCAAACACGAACTGGAACCCGTATCTATTACGATTGCAGTAATTTCTTCTCCTTTATTGATGTGAGCATATTTTAAATATACAGTTGGTGAAATACCTGAGTTCTGGTTCACGGATAAGCTATTTTTAACATTTTTTAAGTCTGAGCTCTTAAATGTACACATTTTAAAAGTATGACCCCTTTCATTACATTCCCTGCAAATAATTTCTTTTCTAGGTTTATAGCGTTTCACCTGTAACCTCTTAATCTTCTTGCTAAACATACGCTGTGAAACCCTATGTGGAGGAGAGTGAGCAAATCTAGGCTATGTCCTTTAGTGTTGAAGAACTACAAAGTCAGAAGGAGGGTTTAAAGGACCCTTTAATTCAAATAATTACAACTCTCCAACTTGAGAGTAAGCCACTACTTGGGCTGAACTAAAATAATATGCAATAAAGTGTGTTAACAATTCAAATACCTAAGTTTAACCTTAAGTAGGACGACGAAGGAAGCCTAACTCTCAGTGAAATGCAGTAATGCGAATTTCACAAGCAAGAACTAGTAATTGCAATTTGCCTATGAAGGCGAACTTTCACTAGACAGAGGAAAACTTTGCGCGCACAGCCTTACGGCGATAAATCCAAGACTCTGTCTCTTCTCCTCGTTAACTCCTGCCTTTTAAACTGCTATCAGATATATGCGATTTGCATAAATATCTCGCTCGGGCTAAATTCGGGCAGCAGCTAAAACTTTGAGATATCGATAGGAAAGTTCAAACTCAAAATAACTTGGTTAGTTAAAATAATGAATGCTACAGGTTGAGGACAATCCGTCGATATATATCCATAATCATTGCAATTGAAGCATTTCGGCTCACCCTTTTCATTGCGTATACCAGAATTATATTCTCTTTTCCTTTCGTTTATTTTATAAAATTTATCTTCCAAATTGTATTTATTACCAAAACTGTTTTTATACCCCACTTTGAAATTACTATCTGTTTGCATAGAATCGGTAACATTTCTTGGTCTTGAATACTGATTATAGGATGCCTCATAAAATTTAGAACCAAATTTAGGCTTAAGATTATGCCCAAAAGTCTTATTTTCTACTTGAAGTACTTTCATCCCTGCCCGAATATTTTCATATTCATCTAGTTTTTCAGCCAACTCTTCAGGATTAATGAATTTAGACCAGTCATCAATGAAATGATCTCGTATAGCAGCGAGGACCCTTTTCTTTAATTGGTCCGCAATAATAAGCTGTTTTAAAGAGTCAAAAATCTGTTACATTTAATCCAGCAAGCCAATCTTCAAAATGATTTTTTTAATTCAAACATGAAGTCCCTCCATGTATTACGCAACGTTTTAATAAGATCAACGAACCTTTGTTGCCGAAACTGTTCAGGGCTTAACTTAAATTTTCTCAATAGCAGTTGTTTAACGTACTTATAGTCGTTAACTTTTTCTTCTGGTTCACGGGCTTATGAAAATGGTAAGCCCGTGAACCAGAAGTGAACCTTATGATTTCATAAGGCAGTAGACCCAACACCCGAGAAATCCAATTTTGTTCTTCTAACTAAATACGTCGTGCCCGTCTCTCAAATAAGACTAAATAAAAACTTATATCACCTTCACTCAATTCATACTCATGCATTAATTTACTCATATCACAACAATTACTTACGTTGTAAGGAACAGAATCATTTACATTGCTACTTCTGATTTCCGCTTCTACTTTCAACTTTTTGAGTTCAAATGTTCTTTCTTTTTCTAAAATTTCCAACTTTTCCCTGTTTAAACGATTATTTATAATTCTATCTAGCATTTGTTTAATAAATTCTTCGTTATAGTTCTTACTATTCAAAATCATATCCCTTAAGCCTATAATTTTAATATCAGAAGGAACATTTACGTCAAGAGTTCTTTCAGTTTAATACTTAACCATAATATAAACAGTTTATAAATGCACGTACCTTTCTACTTTCGTTTTTGCGAGCTTCCAAACTTTGGCTTAATGTACATCAAGGCAATACGTTAATAATCCTTGTCAATCCCACTTCTGAAATGTTAAGTACTTTCTTTAAAACTACACTGCTGGCCACCCTAAATGCACCTGAAGGAAGGATGCAAATAACATGAAATTTACAACATGCATTAGCGGAGGTCAGATATGCAAATGATTAGAATTTCAGAGCAGGCGCACATCACGCGCGCTTGTGGAGCCACTTTAAAGCGCTATTTAAGGCTTGGAGTTTTCAACGATTCCAAATTCGGCAATTGTGTTTTTCTTGTGTTTTTTTTTCAAAAAAACGATAAACTATGCCTCGTAGTAAACAGCGATCATCGTTTGATCTAGTGTCCGAGTTCGACAGAGGAAGGATAGTAACCTACCGAGAGTGTGGATTATCTTTCTGAAAAATCGGTAGTCGTGTTAGACGAAACCGAACAACTGTAACGCAGATACGTGACCGTTGGGTGGGTACGATGGACCGACGTGTTCGATCGCATCCACCTGAGTGCACCACTACACGTGATGACAGGAACATTGTGCACATGGCAGTGACGGATCGCTCAATCACATCACGAACCATAGCACAGCACATTCAGTCTGTAACGCACCATCCAGTGTCTGCGCGTACCATTCGACGCCGTTTACAGCAGAGTGGTCTGTCCGCAAGACGTCCATTGCTTCGTCTACCCTTGACGCAGAACCACAGCCGTCTCCGCCGCAAATGGTGCAATGAAAGAAGGATCTGGACGGCAGAATGAAATGAAATTGTCTTTACTGATGAGTCGCGCGTCTGTCTGTAACACCACGATGGTCGGATTCAAGTCTGGAGACACCGTGGAGAGAGGATGCTGAACAGCTGCGTTATGCACCGCCACACTGGTCCTGCACCGGGTATTATAATATGAGGCGGTATTGGATATCACTCTCGCACTTCTCTAATACGCATTGCCGGTACTTTAAACAGCCAGCGCTACATTTCCGAGGTGTTGAAGCCAGTTGTCCTTCCATATCTTCAGGGTTTGCCCACATATTTCAACAGGATAATGCGCGACCACACGTGGCACGCATTGTCCAAGGGTTCTTCGTCAATCGCCAGATTGAATTGCTTCCCTGGCCGGCTCGCTCTCCGGATCTTTCGCCGATAGAAAACATGTGGTCCATGGTTGCTGAACGATTGACCCAGATTACATCCCAGGCTGCCACACCAGATCAACTTTGGCAACGTGTGGAAGCTGCTTGGTCTGCTGTACCCCAAGAACACATCCAAAGCCTCTTTGAATCAATGCCGAGGCGTGTAGCAACGGTGATCTCCAAGAATGGTGGCTACTCTGGCTACTGATTCTGGAAGAAACCACACTTTACAGAAGTCTATAAATTTAATCATTTGATACTTGGTCAACATGTTATCTACTAAATAAATTTTGTTGTGATATCTCTAGTCTTTCTTGATGTTGCAATTTGGGTGGCCAGCTGTGCATTAAACATTCTGCACTTACGCAATAAATCTTTTATTCTCGCCTTATTTACATATCGTTGAAAGGGTACAACTAAAAATACAAGATTACTACGCGCGCTTCATAACAATGCAAGATTACTATGAGCGCTGAAAGATAACATAAAATCGTTCAACTCGGCTTCCATCTTAATAATCTCTCGGGGAAAAAATAAAAGATTTAAAAAATATCAATGCATTGCGTTTACATACGTAATTTCTGCTATATTTTGTTAACTTGTAAAACACATTTTTCTATTGTTTTCAAAAACACAACGTTTCATTTATATTAGGTATTTTGTTTTTATAAGATAAAATTCGAGGCTTTGATGAATATTTTCGCATCTCATCTCTGCCTATCAATAAAATTCGCAGCTCGTTTCTAAAACAGACCATCTCTGTATTTAATTCAAGGGAAATTTAAGTCATAATTTATCAGTGTGAAGTGATAATTTTCAACTTGGTTTTGCGAAAGTTGTCCATAACTTTCCAAATTTAGTAAATTAGATTTCTTTGAAGCCATCAGCACTCACAAAAATTTATCTTTTTTTATGACATTAATTCTAATCTAATTCTTCCCTCTTTCAAAAATTCTAATATATTATTTTTTTCACATTTCATTATAAATTTTGTCGACAGATGGCAATACGTTCCATTCATCTTAATTCAGATTATATCTCTTTTTTAACAAAGTGCTCGGCTATCTTTCGATATTGTTTGTGTATTTTGTCCAAAAATGGGTCCGACGCTCGTTTTGTATTCCAGTCCGCGAAGATTTCCATTCCACTTAGGATGTCTCAGCATCATTTATTTCAAAAGAATGTCCCTAGATGGCGCCACATATAGACATAGTTATCGTAGTAGTATTTTTAAAGTGCTCTGCTAGTATCGTGAACGCGCAAGTGAATATTTTAATTAATAAAAAACCTGTTGAAGTATGTTATTCCGAGCTTCATGAACCCAATTTTGCTGGGTTTTTTTTTTGACAAATATTAATTTTTTTCAAAATCTATGCCAGTGTAACTCTGCTTATAATTGCATGCACTTTAACTTATTGACATCAATTATTTGAACTAAACTCTTAGGTTCTTAAATTCTGTTGCCTGATACCTCCCTAAATTGTAAAAATTTGCTTGCCTTTAAATTCTACAGCTCAGTGCCTGCCCTAAATTCAAGAATTCTGCCATCCTTAAATTTTTCCAGACAATCCCACCGTGGCTCTGCACGCAATTAAAACTTGTTAGACGCGACCGGAGAATGAAGCTCGAAGTTTGAATTTCCACTGTGTGCGGTGTCCGAATGACGGGAAAATCCCTTCTGCGTGGACATCGTATCGACCATTGAAGTGTATGAAGTATGCATGTTATGAGATGTGAAATTAATGTGTATAATTATAAGGTCGGTAAATATGGGGTTCATACAGTGTAAATGATTTAGATCTAGCTCTGTTTTGCCGTAGATGCAAAATTCAAAATAAATATTGATGCTTCTGTGCAATGTTATAGTGACATAATGCATAATAATAATTAATTAGTAACTGCCCATTATTCGAAGTTTACTTGCGTATTAGCTGTTGGCGTTGAACTTAAAAACTCGATCACAAGATCTGAATTTTAAAAACGTGATAATAAGATGTCGTGATAATAAGATGTAGTTTGCGTTAGGTAACTGTAAGCTTTCATCTGTCATTGCTGTTTCTTGGTTTAGGTTCTGTAAATATAGTTATATTTTATAGCAGAAAAGCACCATAGTTTGATACAGATTTTGAAATTAAGTTTGCTCGGTACATTGTTTTATTTCTCTTCCATTTGCAGTTATAGTTTAGAAGAAAACGGTAGTTAATATTTTGCTTCTTTATGAAAAATCACTTTTCATGTTATTATTTTGGTAGGGTTGACTGTAATGACAACATTTTGAAGATTAAGTTTTATTCTCATGACAGTAAATAAAAAAGAGATTTTATATGAACTATTTGGAAATCTTTTGCTGCTGCAATTTCTTATTATTTCTAAATTTAATATTTTTGTGATCAGTTGTCAGAATTTCTATATTAAAATTTTATCAAATTTCATACTCAAGAATGGGAATAAATATTTAAGAAAAGCAAATATATATCTTTAAAATTTTATATTGAACTTTAAAAAATAGGTCTTCTCTGAGAGAAAAACTTATTTGAGAAACTTCTTACATAAGTTCTTTATAATGTAATATTGTTTACTTTTTCTCAGAACTACCATTTTGGAATTCTAAAAGTAAGTGAATTACTGTACCTAATTGCTTTAATTTTTTAGGTTATGTGAATATTTATTGTAAATTAAATTATTACTTAATTCATGAAATCCTTGACTGGTACTTGAGGCATCAACCATAAAATCCTAAGAGAGCCCACACCCTTAGCGACAAACTGAAAAAAAAGCGCCAAGGCACAACGAAATGGCGACGAGTGAATACAGTGGAATAAGGTGAATGCGTAATGAAAATATGTGTAAACATTACAGAAATTAATGAAATATATTTAAGATTAAAAAATAGCACTTACAATGGCAGCAAGTGAATATAGCGGGATACGGTGGATGCGTAATGAAAATATATGTAAACATTACAGAAATTAATCAAATATATTTAAAATAAAAAATCACTACATAATCATTCATATATCTTCCAAACCACATTTTAGTTACACGTAAAATATCATACATACTTAATTTACTTTTGGAAAACCACGAATTCTTTCTTATACTACTACAAACATCATGCGCATTCACACCTTTTTTCCGACATCTTCATTCAAATCCATCCAAAACAACACTCTT
>KK118532.1:98197-170273 GCA_000611955.2 Stegodyphus mimosarum
AATCCCATTCGCTCATTACATTTAGGACATTTATAATTCGAAGCAATCAATACTTCCTTCATACACCATTGAATAAATTCTTTATTACCTTTCTCATTCAACAAAGTAAAAAATTCTAATGTATACTCACTCACACAAGCAGCCATACTTCCAACTCGATGACCAACTACAAAATAGCAAAGTTCGAAATACCCGCCGAATACGAAAATTCTAGAAATATTTAGGTTTGCCATATCTAATATATCAAAGTAGGGTTACTAAGATTGGTGCAATTATCGCCAACTAAAATCATTCGCGCCAAGGGTGTGGGCTCTGCTAGGATCCAACCGGCATCAACTGCTGGGAGTTTTTGACCTCTATTTGGTGTTGCTCTCACAAGCCATTGGCTGGAAATAAAAAAAATAAGTGCGTGAGCTACTTAGATTAGAATGTAAGCAATACGAACGTGCATGTTTTGTCCCAAAAATGGAACTACTTAATTTGTTTCAATATAAAATACTGTTAAATCTCATTCTTACATTTTGAGTCTTTACTATTATTATTTTCTTATTAATCTAGCATTTATCTAGATAATATACGGCTAGATGATGATGATAATATAAATATACAAGCTTATCATTTATACAAAATCTAAGCTTTGTCAGAATTTTCCGTTTCTGAATTGCTTATTATTCCGAAGTAATAGACTTCTCAAATTACTGATTTAAATGGAAATGTTATTGCTGTTAATCAAATCAGAATCAATATTAAGAAAATATTTGCTAAATGCGTCATAGCATACCATTTTATTTTCTTTTAAGGTGGTTGGTGGTTGTTGATATTGAAATTAAGAAATATGCTTTCTAATGATAACATCTTAGAACTTAGAAAAACAGGGAATCTGAATGCATTATGATCCCAGTTGGTTTAGACCAGATATTCCCAACCTTTTTAAAAAAAATGCCATTCTTCATCAACCTCCTTATTCTATACGGTCATACTACAAGTAACTGTACATAAATAACCTAAAGATAACAATTAGACTAAGAATTATAAACAAAAGTTTTGAAAAAATTCGTTTACTAGATTTATGTTTCATTATTTTTTATATTACCACTATTATTAGTCACAGATTCTCACTGCCTAAAAGTTTAGTTTTAATTATTATGATGGCTGCACTTGATGAACAAATGCAATTTTTTGTAATGTTTGGCATAATAAAAAACTGTTAACACCAAGTTCAAAAAGTTTTGAACTTGTTTTCCTTGGTAAATTAATTATTGACTTGTATCTCCTTCCACTAGATATGAAGGGGATAAAGTCAAGAATGTTGGTTTGCCAACAGCTTTTACTGTAGGATATTTCTTTCAAATAACTTTAGCCACTGCATATTCAACTATCGACCCCATGATCATTATTGATCCCCCTTTAAAACTTCATTGACGCCCGGGAGGTCATTACCAATCTTGCTGTGAACCCTTGGTCTAGATGCTTGGAATTGATACATATTTGAAAAATCTCCGATTCTTACTATTTTAATATTCTTTTCCTTTTCAGATACCTCTGCAAGAACACCAAGTTGTAAAAAATGAGTTTTGGAAAATATTTAGTGTGTAATTATTGCGAAAGAAAAGTATCAATTAGCGATGAATTCTTCCCAGAAAATCTTTTTGATTTAATTATGGAGTATAAAATAGATCAGTTGCTCTGGATTTGTAAAACATGCAAAACAAGCTGCCATCATTCTTGCTGTTCTACTAAAAATGATGTTACTGATGTACTTCAGGAATTGCTGGAAATAAAAGAAGTCCTTCAACATTTGACTGCAGAAGTTAGAAACTGCTCTTCATTTGTTGCCCAGCAGAATTCTTATCCGCATTCTGCTCAGGTTTGTTAAAGAAAAAGTTATTTGTTTTCCCATATGTTAGAAATAATATTTTAAACTTTATTCTGTTTAAACAAATGTTAGATATGTGATTTAAAGGAATGATTTCTTGGATTTTCTAATATGAGATAGCATAGGAAAATGTACTCATTTTTGAATGAGTATTGTAGGTACTTATGTACTATGACGACTACCTTGGCGATATTTGGAGATAAAAATCTTCATTGGCATTTTTTAGTTTATGTTTCTAAATTAAATAAAAGAACTTCATCAAAGCAAATTAATTTAAATTCTTTTAAAAATGAAAGCCCCAATTATAAAAGAACAAAAACTTAAAATACTAAAATCCCGAATATATATATATATGTATACATATAAAAAAATTATATACCAAATACGAATAGAAAAAATTAATCTTTTTTATTTTTACTACTGTAAATGATAATTAACAATTATTAAACTTACTTCTGAATCAGTGAAAGTTACATAAATGAATTATATTTTTGATACATAATATGCGTACAAATTTTTAAAAAATTGAGAGGCATTTAGTGTTAACTTTAAATAACAGATGGCAGCACAATATAGTTAACTTACTTAAAACTGGTGAAAAGCAAATATTGACGTTAATGATAAGGAAAATGGCGGGAAATAGCTTTCAAAATAGCATCAAAAGGCGTAAATGTAGCAAAAAAAGCTGTGGTAATAGCAAATGCGGGACTAGGGCGAGATAATACTCTTTATTTCAGCGCCCTCTATAACCTATATTAGGGTTAACCTTTTTTTATAGCCGCCCAACCGGTATAGTGGTTAGCGTCGCCAACTGCCGTGCCGAAGGGCTCAGGTTCAAATCCCGCTTATAACCAATGTTAGGCTTAACCTGTATAACATACAAAGGTCGCCGGATTTGGCGAGATATCTAGGTAGTCGTCATAATACGTAAGTACCGTATTGTACACTTAATACCAGGTTTTATGATTTAGGTTTGAATAGCCATGAAAAAGAATTCCATTTGTATTACGTGAAAGAAATCTTATCTGGAAGGTAATATCCTATTTTCACAGTGAAGGATTAAAGTCAAGAGGTGAAGCTGTCTTGCATGAATTCAAATAGACAATTCTGAGTGGATAGAGTTTAAAATTAGTTTTTTAAATACATTTTACCAATTTCCATTCCAGAAGTAATGCTATAGAGTGGCACTGAACCAAATGTCAAGCACTACAGAGAATTGCTTGTTGATTTATTAATGCTTTTTTATTAATAATATTAACTGCTGTATTAAGCTGCTATTACACATCCACTTGTTTTGGAAGAAAAACTGTTTGGATCAATTTTTCTGCTTTGTCACAACAGCAAATCACTACAGATCACTTTGGGATTAACACAGGGAAAAGTGGTTCTCCATTACAAACAAGCTGATAGCTGGTTGGTTGAAAATGAACAACTTGTAATTTTTTTCGAAGGGAAGGGGAAAAATGTGCGTCTTCCTTTCAATAGTAACCAGGCAGAAAAATTGTCCGAAACAGTTGTTCATGGGAAACAAATGCATATGTGATATGGGCCTTAGTATTATTTACTTGTATGGCTAGATTATGCCCAAATGAAAGTTTTATGGAATCTTACTGGCTTCAAATGTGTTAATGGCCACGATATGGCGATATTATGGGAAAAATAATGGAAGTTTTTAATGAAAAATTAAATATAAATAAATGATAATATAATAAAGTTGAAAGAAAAATAAGAATAGAACGTTTTTTCTTGTATTTAGTAAATGGGTTTTTTTAGTTTGTCACGATTGGCTCCGTCTTTTGTGGTCGACGGGATTTTCCATAAGTACGATGTAAAGTGCATAATAAAGTCTTCTATACATTCAATTTATTTTTAGTTAGAATGTTGTTGTCTGTAATGGTTTTGATTGCTTGGGTGAGAGGAAGTTTGGTATAGCTGTAAGTATATTTCAAGGATATATGCATGATTAAAGTGTTAATTTGATAGATGACTCGTCTCACTCTCACCAGATTGTCTGGTGTTCTTACTATATATTTAGTACCAGGAGGTGTAGAGCTTGTGGTTCAAAACTGTTTGAGCTAATTTAAGATTGTTTTGCATACTGAAACTGCTTCATGCTGCCCACTGTTGAAGTTCTGGCAGAATAACCTCTGAGCTGCAGCCACTGATTCGCAATTTCTACCATAGTTATTCTGTGTGAGCATGTGATATTCTATCAATCATGACGCCATGGTTACTGAAATAAATGTCAAATAAGTGATATTATTCACACACATTTTGCAACAATAATACAGTTTGATACTATATTAACTGTGTAACATTCATTCAGAACTGAGCACATTCTGCTGTGTCACCTTGTATTGCATTTTACTCTTTTGATAAATTGTCCTTCCTTCATGGTAGAATTTTTCTTGTGATGCTAATTTTGTGCTAGGTCCTAGAAAGATACTTTAAAAGATACATATGTGTCTAGGATATTTGGTTAATATCCATGCAACATACCTTGAAAAATTACCTGACATACATTGATGAGCCAAAACATTATGACCATCCCACATTTTTTCAGTGAACTTATCTGGATGATGTGGAGGGCACGGGATAAAGTGCAAATGATATTTAACTACTGCTGGAGAAGTTAAGGAATCTTTCTTGCACCTACTTTTGTAAGTAATAGGAAGGGCTGCTGATCTAAACGAATTTGATAGAAGGAAATTGTAATTGCCCGAAGACTAGGAACGAGTATCTCTGAAACTGCACCACTGGTAGGTTGTTCATGATCTGCCATAGTTAGTATTTATGCAAAGTGGGCAAATGATGGTGAAACCAATGGTAGATGCCAAGGTGTTGGATGTCCACGTGTCATCAAAGAAAAAGGATGTTGGAGACTGTCCAGCTTGTGCAGTAAAATGGGCACCAGATAGTTCCTCAACTGATGGCCCAATACAATGCAAGTATTTCAGAATGCACAGTTCAGCAAACGCTGTTGGGTATGGGACTACACAGCAGACGTCCCACTCATTTGCCTTTGTTGATGAAAAGTCTTTGTCAGCTACACCTACAGTGGGCCCAGAAATACCGAGACTGGACCATGGGTAAGAAGAAGACAGTTACCTGATCAGATGAATCGTGATTTCTCATTCATCATGTCAGTGGTTGTGTCGAGTGTACCATCTTCCAGGCAAACAATTCCTCCCCCATGTACAGCAGATCATACATAAGCTAGCGGTGGCAGTATGCTTTGGGGGATATTGTCATAGGTGGCTCTAGGATCTTTAATTCTGGTAGAACAGACCGTGAAAGCTACAGTCTATGTGAATATAACTGCGGATCAGTTGCACCCTTACATGGCGTCTGTCTTCCCAACTGGAAATGAAATCTTTTAGCAGGACAACACTCCATGTCACAAGGCTTGAATTGTGCTGCAGTGGTTCGAAGAGCATAAGGATGAATTCCAATTAATGTCCTGGCGACCAAACTCACCAGATCTTAACCCAATAAAGTGCATTTGCTATGTCATTGAGTGGCAGCTCAGAGCTCAAACACTACCACGTTGGAATACCTTGACTTTGCATGACTGCTGCTTAGACATTTGTATAGCCTGTCTCCAGTCATCTACCAAGAACTTGTAGCATCCATGCCAAGGCGAATTGCAGCTGTTTTGCAGGCCAAAAGTCATGCAATGCAGAATTGAGTAGGTGGGCATAATTTTTTGGCTCTTCAGTGTATTTGAATGAAAATTCTAAATTAGAGAAACCAAAAAAAGGACCTTTATCTTCTTCAAGCTTTGTTAAATGATGTAACAGCAACATTTAGGCATTAAAACTGCATAACAAAAATGAGATGTAGTTTGTATGTATGTGTGTAAAATGACAGCCAAAAGTATAGACTTATATTTAAATTTTTTATACTTTTCAGACATCATGTTTATAAATTATGTGCTTCATTAAATGGGTACTTTCTAGATATCCACATCCCTGGTGAAAAGTTACAAAATCCTTTGTGACAAATATTTTACTAAGCTAGTGCATGAAAAGTCAAAGCCATTTTTAAAATGTTTTCTCACTAACAACTTCATAAAAGAGCAATCAGTTTATAAAATTAATCTTCTGAGTGGCACAGCTTTTTGGATCTGCTAATGAAGATACTGAAAACATGTATTTAAACAGGTTCTAGTAGGTAAATTTGTATAATTACTTATATTATTCTTTGTTTTTATAAACTTCCATTCATTAAGATGATATTTAAATTATTAAAGAAAGTAAGATAGTAGAATATTTTAAATTATTAGCTAAATATATACTGAGTGAAAAAAAAATCTCATGACTAGGTGAAACCGATCCTGCAGATCCTATTTTATGGGCATTATTTCTTTATGTTAAAGGCATGGAAATCATTTGTCTGATGTATCCATAGAACTACATATCCTTGCAATTTCATAAATAGAAATTTACTCCCAAATGCAAAACATTCAATATTAAATTTTGTTTTATTTGAAAATTTCAGAACTATTGCTCTGTTTAATATTTAGCCTGCAAAAATTAGAAATTTTATCAACCCATTTTTGAAATTCCAATTAACCAATTTAATATACTAAAATAGTTTAGTAAATAGTGTTTTTATTGTTATGCTGCTGTGTTTTTTGACATTTAAAACATTTCTGTATTAAAAAAAAGTATTTATTTGCCTATTGGAAAGTTATTCTTTATTGTCATATAATTTCTTTTTCCCAGTCTGTTGGAAACTATAGTACAACTTCAATACCAGTCACTTCACCTTTGCAAGTGAATGTGTCAGATGTATCATTTCCTGCGTTATCCAAAGACAGAATGTCACCATCATCATCCTTATCTGAAGACAGTTCACGATCACCACCTTTACATAAAAGAAGTTTGTCCCCATCACCGCCTATATGCAAAGATAGTTTGGTCTCTTCTTCTCCAAAGAAAAGTAAAGCAGCTCGTGAACTGATGCAGTCAATCTTGAAAAATCAAATCAAAATTGACCCAGATGAGGAAACGAATAGTAAAAAAGCTCTAACTTCTTTTTTGAATACCTTAACAAATGCTTTAAAAAATGATGATATGTTCAATCTTTTATATGAAAAACCATATTATACTGGCAGTTCATACAATGGTCTAAGAGTTGGCTCAGCTTCTGAGTTTGATATTGATATGGTATTACATGTCCCTCAACAGATCTCTTTAAAGGTAAGAAAGAATTTTATAAAGTATGCATCTAAGCATGTCTGTATATGTTCAGGTTTTTACAGTAAAAATATGCATAAGAAATTATGCTACCTGATTTCTATGTCTTGTTATAAGCAGTATACCTCTTTTGTTTTTCTTAGCAAGCAGCATTACTGGTAAGTTTATGATTCATTAAATGGCATGAGTTTAACAAGCTCTTTTTGAGTCGGCTTATAAGGTATTTCTCCCGCCTTCTTCGATGCCTTCGTGCTGTGGTCAACACGCTGGGCACGTATTTCAGAGGTCCGTGGTTCGAGTCCTGGCAAAGGCGTTGTTCATTTTTCATGACTCCTGCTTTGAAATGGCGTATTGTCTCTACAAGCTGTGGAAAATATTTATTGATGTCTTGAGCAATATGTCTTTTTTTTATCTGTTTAGTAAGCTTTATTGTTGAGTATTGTTGTAGAAGAGTGACTGAAGAGTTCAAGAAGGTATATCCTGAGACTTCCCAATTGAGATGTTAAGTAGTTTAAATAAGAGTTACAGTAGAATCTGTTGGTGTTAACTGAAAATATAATGTTACAGCACATTTACTGAATTTAGCAATGAAAAATGTATGAAAATTTTACAGTAAAATGTTTGAAAGCTGAACATCCAATATCCAGAATGATCCACCAGAAAAAAAAATAAATAAACATTCCCCTTCTGTTGCAAAGTCTAGGAATGAAGAATATAATACTCAACAAAAGGGAACAAGTGAGTCATAAATGCATTTTTTGTCCCGATTGACTGAGATTCCCTTATATCACTTTCAGATACCTGTTTAGGGTTGGTTGGATTGGAGGACGACCCAGTCTGCCATGTCAATGAAGGCCTTATGACCAATATGGGTCACCTCGATCATACCAAGCTTGTTAAAAAAAAATAAGAAACATACAAAACAATAATACAAAGAAGCCAAATTGGTGAGGAGGACCAATACAAAGCATCAGATTTCAATTTTTGTCTGGTAAACTTTACATTAAACCAATAAGATTTATCAAAGATCAACACTCCGCCCATTTAAAACAGTTTAAAAATCAAAATTACATTAAAAAGTTTAAAATCTTAAAATCAAAACAATGCAATTTCAATTAAATAAAAAATATGAAATATTCAACCAAAATAAATTAGGTACAAACCTTATTTTATAATACTATCAAAACATATCCTTTAACCCAACACACATATATTTCTTCTCATTCATTATTAAAGAATCTCGGGGCTAATGATGAAGACCATTATGTATGACGAACATTAATTTATTAATGAATAACGTGCAAAAAAAAATAAATAAAATAAAAAGTGAGAGAGTTTTAAGCTACATAGCTTGCGCTGAGCTTTCCAAGTCCTCACTCTAAAAGTTCGTTGTGTCACATGACCTGCAAAAAGAAAGAATGTTTATATTTTTGCGAATCTTGCATTGCGTGACCAAGAGCAGATGCTCCGTTTTAAGAGTGAGTCATGCCATCTGTTACAATTCCTGTTTTATCTACAATTTTCGAAATTATAGACAGTACAAAGTCTATAATCCGGACCTCAAAGCCACAAACTTTTTTTTGTATGCTTTATGCATGCAAATTTGATTTTTTTTCCTTCCATAATAAAACATGTGGAGATTTTCGAAAATGGCCGAGATTGCAATCTTGTTTTCTTCCCTGCAGTAGGTATGCAGTAGAAGGTGCAGTTTCTCCAAATGCGTTGTATCAGTTTACTGCACACAGTTTGTCCTAAAAGGTTTCTTATCGTTTGGTTGCTCGTGACGTTTCGTTGTTGATTCTTTTGTGGTACAGTGTACTTTTAAGCTTTAACCAGCAATAAAGGTCCTATAAAAATAACTGAAGTAAACAAAATCTCAGTCAGGATCATAACAAAGCCAGAAAGGCTTGTTGGTCTGACCTTCAGAATAATTTTTAAAGAATGGGGTCAAAGCCTAATGGAATCTGTTAGAAAGTACAAAGGATGTCATTCGAAATCTTCACACCTGTTTTCTGCGTTAATGGATGAGGAGGGAAGGAAATTGCTGTGAAACTGGAAAAGTATTTCGGGCGGTTCGATATTTTGAGGATACAGAATAGTGAAGGGTCTGGATTTCAAAGAGATAAGCTAGGCTAAAATTATCTTTCTGATTCTAAGGCATTTCAGTTAATGTTGCAGATTGCGCTGTTCCTTAATCTTCTAATTGGATCTGGCTTATTATTTGCAGACTGTTAGAGCAATTTTATAAAAATTAAGCTTAACTTTCGATTATTCGAACTTTCAAAAAGAGTTTCCAATTCTGGAGCTGCCAAAGTACCTACAAAGTGAAAACATGTTTCGATGTCCATCAAACAAAAAGTGGGAAAAGGCATATCCGTCTCAAAATTATGTGAGGAGTATGGTATTGGAAGGTCAACTGTATATGACATAAGCAAAGAGAAAAAGGAACTTTTTGAATTTTTTGTGGATTCCAACACCCCACTGGCAATGAATAACAGAAAAAGGGTTCATTTTGCTAAAAGTGACAATCATGACAAAGTGATGATTGAATGAGTCAAACAGCATCGCAGCGAGGGTGTGCCATTGACAGGTCCAATGCTAATGGCTCAAGCTAAAATATTTCATGAAGAAATAAACTTAAACACTGAGTGCACATATTCGACAGGTTGGTTAACCAAATTTAAAAATCGCCATGGTATAAGACAATTAAAAATTTCCGGTGAAAAATCTTCAGCTGATACTGAAGCTGCTGAAGAATTTGCAGATGGATTCATTGAACTCATTACTAGTGAACAATTATCTCCAGAACAAATTTACGACGCTGATGAAACTGGCCTTTTCTGGCAATATGTATCGCAAAATACCTTGGCAACCTCTACAGAAAAGCTCCAACTGGTGTCAAAGATTCCAGAGCGAGACTAACAATATTAGCATATGCAAATGCTGCAGGAACACACAGTACAAACTTTTTGTAATCAGAAAACATGCACGACCTGAAGCATTTAAAGGAGTAAGATTTTCCTTGTTATATATCGCGCAAATAAAAGAGCATGGATGACACAAGCATTGATGAATGATTGGTTTGGAAATCATTTTATACCCGAGGCTCGTCGATATTTTAATTCGGTTGGTTTACCTGATGACCCAAAAATAGTCCTGACTGTTGACAACTGTTCAGCGCATACTTCACTTAAAGTTTTAGTGAAAGATAACGTATCCGTATTATTCTTCTCTCCAAACTGTATGTCTATCATTCAGCCTATGGATATGGGAATAGTGCATGCGCTGAAATGCAAATATAAACCAGCATTTTTAAAATCTATGTTAAATTTCTTGAACAATGGTAAGACTATTCAAGAATTTTTTAAAACTTTTGGCATAAAATCTGCTGTGTGGAGCATCACAAGATTGTGGGAGGATGTGTCTCCGGATACGTTAAAAAATGCTTGGCATAATTTATGGCCAGCTACCATATTTCATAGTGAGGATGATGAAAATGATAGATGATTTGAAGGTTTTCGGACATTGCAAACTAAAGATGAAATTTTCCAGTTATTGGATTATGTGAAGAAATGTGGAGAAGCAGTAATAAATAAAGATGATATAACAGAAGTTTTTCATTGCTACGACAATGCCCCAATAATCAATCAATTGACGAACGACGAAATCTGTAGTATGGTTATAGATCCAGAAAATGCCGCTTCCGATAGTGAAGAGAAAGTGACAGAGAGGTTATTGAAAACGAAAAAATTTCGATTGACAAGTTAGTCGGTATTCTCGACACAGCAATTACAGGACTTGAACAGTAGAACTTTGTAAATGAACAAGAAATTATGTCTGTTTATAGAATTAAAGAGAAAGTATTAGCACAAAAAATGAAGCAACTTAAACAACGTACATTGAAAGAAATGTTTAATAAAGTAAACAAATAAATATTAAGCAATCATAATTGCTCTTTATTTCATAAATTACTCTTTCATATTTTTAATTGTATAATTTCTGCATGCCATCTTACCAGATTTAAATTGATGATCTATAATCCGGAATCGCCGAGGTCCCGACGAGTCCGGATTACGGACTTTGTACTGTGTTATACAAACATAAGATCAATCACACAGCTTTAAATGAAAACAAAATATCAGAGCAGTCTCAGATCTGAATACCACAGATATTTCTATTAGAATTTAAATAATTCATAAATACTTTAGCAGTCCCCTTAAGTTTCACAAGATCCACTATATCTACATTATGTTTTAAATCCACAGGACGAATTGATTGAAACAATTTATAATCTTACAAATAATGTTGTGTCGCTATAAACTTTATAATGATAACATAAAGGATTTTCCTGAATACCAAATCTTTTAAGATAAGTGAGGAAACGGTCATATCTGGAAATAAATTGATTTAAGTCAATATCATTGTATGTATTTATTTTCAAGGAAATTTAAATATTTCGAATTAAACCTTGATTTCGGTCAGACCATTCCCACCACTCTCTCCATTGATCAGTATAGTAAGATTTCATGGATCTAATTGCAAAACTTTTTGAACCTGAAGTTTAAAAAAATTTAACATCCTCGCCTAAAGCAGCATCTTAGCTAGGCTGTCCACCTGATCCTTATCAAGGCAAGTGTAATTTGCAAGCAATAATAATAGTAGGCAAGTAATAATTATGTGTAATTTGACCTACGTGTAAAGTGAATTCTAATACAAAAATCTTTCTGAAGGGATTTCAGAGATCTTTAATATTTAAAACCAGATAATTTTCTGTAATAGAAGTAGCCAGTAACATAAGGAGTAATAAATAATCAGAATAAATATCTATTTCAATTCTGCACTTTAATTTTTTTTTAATCTATTTCAAGGCTTGTAGTAAAGCACAACATTCTGATTGAAAAACGGAATTATACATATACTTCTACTATCAATTTCGACTCCATAATAAAAAACACAGAAGGCTGCACCATACTTCCCATCAATACCAGAACTGTCAGTTATTATGTCAATAACACCAACAGTAGGAATTTTTTTATCGAAATAAAATTTAAAATTTTCAATTGAATGATAATAAAACTTTGAAATTTTTTCAAATATATGTTTGCTAACTAGGATGTTGTTATATAAAATAAAATCATTTCTAAGGGTTCTTAAAAGAAATTTATCTAAATGAAACTTATAGACAGAGGGAAAATGCCAGATAAAACAAAAAGCTTGTCTGAAGGAACTGTTCTGAAACACCATGTAAACAACAAGCGCCAGCTCTGTTGTATTGAATGCAAGTTTCCTCTTCAGGCACTACAGTTTCCCTGCCCTGGAACCCAAGGCTCCAATGCCATAGATAATTATTGGTAAAATAACGGTTTCATAAATCTTCCTCATGATCGAAGATTCATATGTAGGTTTCTGCAGAAAAAGCTCTACGATAATAAGACAAGATACCATCAGTCATCTTCTGTTTAAGGTGTTACACTATGGCCAATAATGATACATTGATTGAGGTTATATTGATTTCCTCTAGAATCATCTTTTAACTTTTAAATAGCTGGAGGCGTGGGACCTGTGCTATACATTTTGCCACCCAATGCAATCTAAAGATGAGCCTGTGCTCAGGTGATAACATATTCTTTTCTCATTTTCATTTCTACAGCTGTAGGAGCAGGTTCTAGATTTAAATCTTTGAAACTAATCCTGCAAATTTAGGGTTATGCTGATTCTTATTGCCGTAATGCCTTCAATAATCCTTATTTGGCATGTTGTTTTAACCCAGATTTAAATGCCCAGTTAAATCAACAAAGAATGTTAAATCAGTTATCCATGTAAGATAATGTCCCTCATCAGTGGTTTCATTTATTTATTTGTATGTCATGAAAATTTGGTTTTGCATATTAAATCAGAAAACTGTTTTAAAATCTTGACATAAATATTTCACCTTGTTATACTAAATAATTTCTCTGTACTCACTTTCGAATTTTTTAGTCGATGCACAAACTTGATGATTCAGTGGTAATTCACATAAAAAGTTTACCATTTTAGTTATCATTTCAATAACCTTATCCATCTACAAATTTCTAACACCATTTTTATAACAAATGCATAACTAAAATAGACTTGTGGACCACATAAAATTGCTTTGAGGGTTGCATGTGACCTTTCGGTTTTCACTTTAAGATCACTGTTATATTTCAATTTACCCAGAACTGAAGCTGAATTAGTGTGACCAAGTAACTCAAAAGTAAACCCCCAACTTTCTTCATAAATGCAATGAAGATGTAGGTTATATGTTTGAAAAATTATGTAAATGTCGAGGAACCTAGTGAACTGCTAAACAAATTATCGCTTAGTTCCAATAACAGAGATCGTAAACTCAAGAAGGGTTAATTACCCTTCTTAAAATAAGATGTACAGTCGGCCTCTTTCTTTGGCCTTACAACAAAACCTCCACTTGGGCTTAAAAGTAAGAAATTAAACTAACTAGATCTAACTAAGAGATTTAGCCGAAGCTAACACAATTCTAATGGAGATTGCCCTTAGTTTTAAATTAACCAGCGAACTATCAAAAGGTATATAATTTACGGCCAACCATAGCAGCAATTAGAGAGACTTAGCCCAAAGGCAAACGCATGCTACTCAGGATTCCTATCTCTCTCTCTCAAAGTAAGTTGAACTTTCCTTTAATACTATTTCTTCCTCATTTGCATTCAAAGCAATTCTAAAAACTCACTGTAGTAGGGAGTTGTAATTTGAAACTAGGTAAGATAAGAAAGGTTAACTAAATTAAAATAACTGTTATAAAATAAAAATATACTTTTTTAAATAATACAAGAATTTTAATTGCTTTTTGCAGTTTTAAATTGTATATAATACAGTATATGCAATTTCAGTGGATATAATTTGCAAGTTAAAAAGTGCATGCAGTATTATAATTTTTAGATGAATTTAATTTTTAAAAAATTTGTTGCAAAAATGTTTATACAAATTTTGTATTAAAATAGAAACTACAAAATTTGAAAAAAAAAATCAGTTTTGCTTTATATTAAATTATACATGTACTAAAGAAAAGAAACATTTAGCATGAAGAAAAGTTTTAGGTATTTATAAATATTACAGATTGTTTATACTGACCTTAGAAATAAAGCTAATAATGTTATTTTTTCTTTTTATTGTTATTATGATGGTGATGCAAAGTTTTTTTTTGGGGGGGGGCATGTGATAAACTTTGAAGCATGGGTCCAAACATAATCAACTTGATACTTCATAACAAATGTCTGTTTACACATTATCCTTCTATTTCCCCCCTTTCTTGGAGCAGCATACTTCTAGATTTTTTATATAGAATTTTAAATCTTTCTGGTTCCTTATTTATGGGATTTGTTGGTATATGGCTAGCAATATGCCTTTCTATAACATGAATACAGCCACGATTGGAATGTTTTGACACCAGATTCACAGCTTTTACACAAATTCTCTACAATTAAATGGACCTAGAGCCATCTAACATCAAAATAATGAATACTAAGTAGTATTACCTTGCACAAAGAAAGAGTTGGACCTGTAAAAAATTCAAGGGGGAAAATATATTCATCTCTGATTTTAACCTGAACTGTAACAGTGGACAAATTTGATAACCTTGCTCAAATCACAGGAGCCACATATGAGGTGTTAAGCAATAGCAGATCACTGTATGGCGATCCTATATGTGATCAAAAATGGAGAAAGTAGATTTAGCTTTTATTACTTAGTGTAAGGCTACCAAAGCATCAAAATGCAGAGTATATTTACACATTTCTAGAACAATTTCGATAAAGATTTAAAAAGAAGCAAATGTTTTTGAATAACAACTCTTGACAATATCTTATTATTTGAAATGTGAAATATCGTCTGCTATTTTAAATTTATTCTTCTTTCAAAATATTGCATGTAAACAAGCTGGAGATTGAAGAATATGTTGTACTTTCCACAAAGAAATATTCCTATCCCATAATTCAAAATACATTGTAAAATGCATGGTATTCAAATTTCTAAGTGCAAAATAAGCAACATTATGAATCAGAAAGGGGAAAACTATCATTCATTGTTCCTACATGGAAAGAAGCCTCCAAAACAATACACAAAAAAGGTACATACTGTTTCTAATGTTTCTCAAGTTAAATCATTGCTAACAAAAAAACTGTGGACACATAAATCAAAATAGTCTTTAAATACATCTCAGAGCTGAGTCTTTAATAAATCTGTGGCTACAATAAATAAAATAATAAACCAAGATTTTCAATTTAAAAAAGCTAAAAAATTGTAACGTTTACCAGCTTTTGCTGAGACATATGGTTCACGCAAAACAATTTGTAGAATCCTTTAACAAACCTATTTAGCAGTAGATAAACAAAAATGCATTGTGACCATTTATGAAACATTGTTTTACCTAAATGGTTGCAATTAAAAAGTCTATTAATTAACTAAAATAAAAGGGTAGAACATACAAACCTGATTCTGTCAGTACAGGGACAGTTTCAGTAAGTGGTGTATGATGTTTATGGTCTTTGCAGGTTTCTCTTACACTGGGAAATTAAAAATAAGAACAGGGAGTAATGTTAAAATCACTTCAGTGTACTATCGAGAGAAAGTTTTATGTCTGATGTTTGCAGAAATTCCATTTCTTTATCTCGATGGCTTTCAAAGAGCAGAACTTCAAGAAGACAAAGCAACAAGTCATACTTTGAAAAGTACTACTGCATCCCTTGAAAAAATTAAGATTGATCCAGATATTGCATATGTATCTTTTCAATATATTTCTGTAAAGCCCTTTGTCATTTCATCTATGGACTATAATGTGCCTTTGGTATCTTGCAAAGAGCTTTTTATAAACGTAATCAACAGTAGTATAAAAAAGTAGAAAATAGTGGAAGAGGATTGGAAGTCAGTACCCCCTGAAAACTGAATGAAAAGCCTTTCTATCATGGAAATCACGATGCTGACTTATATTGCTATCAGACTTAACATTTAGAAGAATACCCTTTATATTTTACACATAAATTAAATGGCTTTGAAATCTTTCTAAAAATGTGTAAACACCCTCTGTACATTTATGAAATGTATAAAGCATAATAGCCACAAAGCACTGAAGGTCTTCATTTCTCAGTGATGTTTTAAGAAGAAAGTAGAAGTGCAAACTCCAAAAAGTTTTCATGTGTAACAGCGAAACATTAGATTCCAAAGCATAAAATGGTTAAGAATAATAAATGATGCATGTTCCATAGTTTATTTTCTGGTTTCAGTCATAAATGCATTTATAGAGTTATTCTATGTACAGTTTTGTTTAAAGTTTGCATTTGTACAATAGGTTAACTTATTTTACAAAACTGCTTTTCCATGTTATCTTGGTCTGATAATTCAACATTGATTTGAAGTCTCAGATTTGTCAGATTATTGAACTTTTACTGTGTTTCAAAAATTTCCCAGTATGTGTTATTGTAGTAACTAATTAAATCAAATTCTTGTTCTTTCACTTTATATATAAAAAATGCTACTAATTTCTCATATAAATATTAATTTGTGAAAATTGTTTTACTTTTTTTTGTAGTACTAATTATTATAAATTTTGTTTCTTAATTTTTCTTATACATGGTATTTGAAAAAATATTCTTAATATTTGTTTTTAAAATAACTCTTCCCCTCTCTTTGTTTTGCATTATACAGCAGAAATCCTGCTTTTAGCTTTCATTATTCCATGAAACAAAATTTTTTTCTAACACTAATTTTGTTAATTTTGAAGTTAATGTATTTCATGTCATGTTTTTTACAATGTAGTGTTATTTACTTTTTCTAATTTAATATTTCTGAATGTTTCTGGCTGAGTTTTTATTTATGTATTTTAAATCCAAGTGTCTTTGTTTATGATGTATGTTTTTTAAAATGTAATATATTTATGATTCTAATTATTATTTTTTTTTCTAATCATTCTTTTCTTTCTTGTGATCTCTGTTAGAATAATTAAGTTTATCGTTGAATTTTTTTATATAAATTTTACTCCTATTAAGAAAATATTTTCAACAGGTAGAGTTTTTTGACAGCACTCTGGCATTTGCAAAGATTAAATGGGAAGTGAAAAGTGAACTTCCTGAAAATAAGACTGATATTTTAAAATTCCTGAATGCAAATTCTGTAGACTGTTATCTTGAACCAGTTAAAATAACATCTTGGTTTCAAAGCCTTTTTGATCGATTTTTGAGCAAATTGGTGTTCAAAGATGACATAAAGCGAGTAAGTTCATATGATTTTTTATATTGAAATACTTTTCTAACACCAGTTCCAATGTTAGATTGTTACATGTGCCATGAACTTGTAGGCAGTAGTTGGCAGTAGCTACCATGAACTACATTTTCATAGTTATCCCCATGTATAAAGTAAATATATTTCAGTTTCCTTTACAAAGTCCTCTGTTAGGATTCTTCTGAACTTCTGTATCTTCTTCAGATTGGGTTTGTCAGATACCTTTGCTAAATAGCATTTTGTACGAAAGCACCAAACTCAGTGCTTTCTAGCTGCATTTGTTTGTATCGCCCACTTTGTTTATTAAGTTTGGCAGCCCCTCAATAGAGCTCAGGTGTAACTCTTTAGTATTGAGAATACCTGAAGTAGTCAAGCAAATGAAGGCAAGTGTATCATACTCATGTATAACATGACATGCTGTTTCCTCGTTCTCACAGAATTTTCTGATATTGAGTCTTGTTGAAAAAGTCTCATAGTATGAAGGTGTTTTCTGAAATAGTAGTGTCCCATGATGAAAGCCACAATTATTTGTATCTTCAGTCTTGGGTACCTAAGAATTTCAGAGGCAGTCTCAGCAGAAGACCTGATAATCACACTTTTAGCATATTTTTGTCTAGAAGAATCAAGCCAAACTTATTCATCTCCTGTTTTTCTCATTTAAGGAGGGCACTCTTTGTAGTGTTCATATCAATACCACTAAAGGGCTCCACACCTATTGGATTAAAAGATGATCTCTCTTTTGAAAGTTCATCTGCCTTTTCATTACAGTTCCCTTATGTTCTGGCACCCAGATTAGGATTACCTTGTTTGTAGTTGCCAGTTCCTTTAGAAGGTTTCTGCATTCTAAAACAATTGTTGATTTAATTTGAAATGAGTATAAAGCCTTTAGAACTGTTTGACTGTCACTAAAAATGAGAATCCATGTACTGGGGTAGCCTTTTTTTTATATTTATTTGTAGATAGTTAATAATGGCGAGAACCTCTGCCTGGAAGACAGTAGCATACACCCTCAAGACTTCTAAAAAGATTAATTCTGGATGATTCACGATGTACTCCCAGTCCTAAGAAGTTTTCTTTCTTTGGTCCATCTGTGAACCAGATTAGATCATTGGTATTTAAATTGAATATGTTGTCATTCCATTCATCCCTAGTAGGAGAAACTACCTCTAATGGCCTATCAAACATTATAAATCATTTCCATTAGGTCTGAAAACATTGGGAGTGTAGGAAATTTTCTTAGTGCTACTGATATGACCTTTAGCAGTAGGCTTGTCATACCGTTTATTTTGCTGCATCATTCTATATGCAATCACTCTAGCAACACTGCAAATGAAGATGCCCAAGGGAGTTAGATCAAATATGATCTGTAATGCTCTGGTAGGTGCTGAGGGCATTGCACCTGTGATACACAAGTAAGCCAAACTTTGCAGACTTCCTAGCCTGTTCCTCACAATTCTCTACTCCACCTTGCACCACCAGATCATAGATGCATAAGTAATAATAGGTCTGATAATTGCAGTATACATCCAAAACATAATTTTTGGCTGTAAACCCTAGTTTTTACCAAGCATGTGTCTGCATGTTATGATGCATTTCTTTGGTTGATTAATTTTATAATCTACATATTTATTTTAGGTGAGCTTTTGGTCAAGGTATAATCCTGAAAACTTCACCTCAGAGGTTATGTTGATCTGGATGTCAAAGAGTTTTGGAATAAAATAGCCATCCCATTTTCTTTTGCATTTGCATGGTACAAGATTGGTTTTCTGTGGACTCACCTTCCGATCCCTCTCTCTCTATGCACCATTTACTTACATAACTAAATTCAGTTTCCATAAGTTGACAAGTTATGTTAAAATCTTTACCAAGGATGAGTATGACAATTTCATCTGCATAGGCTTGCGTGTAATAGCCAATATCTTTTAGGTATTTGATGAGGCTATTTACTACTAGGTTCCAAAGTAATGGTGATAGAACACCTCCTTGTGGACAGCCTCTGTATAGTCTCCCCCAAGTGATTCATCAGAGATGTTTATTTGAATAAATCTGTCCAAAAGCAGTATTTCAATCCATGTACATAAAATATGGTTAATCCCCATGTCCCTTAAAGCATTAAAGATGGATAGATGTGGAGTATTATGAAAGGTACCTTGTATGTCAAGAAAAGGTGGCTAAGGTAATTTCCTTTCTATTCAAAATGTCCTCAGTCTTAGAAACAAGCTGATGTAATGCTGTTTATGTAGATTTACCAGGTTAGATTATACAAGGAATTATAATTACCCAAGTATTCTCTAATGTGTATCAATAATTTTCTCCATAATTTTAAGAAAGGCTGATAGCTCTAAAAGATGTAGCTATCCATAATTATTTTTGCCAGATTTAGGAATGAAAACAACCCCAGTCTTCTGCCATATCTTCGGAATGTATCCCAGTGCCTGGCTGGCTCTATAAATTCTAGTCAGCACTGGGATAATGATTTCCTCTGCCTTTTGGATCATGATGGGCATAATTCCATCAGATTCACAGCTTTTGAGTGGGTTGAAGGTGGATATAGCTCACCTAACTTTATTATGATTAAGGATATTTTTAACATGGGACCATTGACTTCTAGTGACTATTTTCGGCACCATTAAAGTGCTGACCTTCATTGCTGTACATGTCCCTAGCTCCTAGAAACTGTGTTTTGGCCATTATTTCCATAACTTCTTTACCAATGTTAGCAAAGTGACCATCCTCATCCTTTTAGGCTGCCAACCAAAATTGGTTCATCCTTGAAGTCTAGCTCCTTCAGAGATAGAATATGTCTGTTCACAGAATTTCTTCCAGGAGTCTTGTTTACTTTTTCTGACGTGTTTGTTATGGTTAGTTAGAGCTTTTCTATAATCATCCCATTCACCATATTTCTTTGCTTTATTGAAAAGTTTTCTGACTACTGCTCTTTCATTTGCTAGAAAATCAGTCCACCAAGGACATTGGAGTTTTGCTCTCTCAGTGCAAATTGGGCAATTGTTATTGTATGAATCTAGAATGTTGTTATGCTGACATTCTGCTGTAAGTTTTCGATCATAATTGTCCCTAATAGGTTTCCCTCCCCCCCCCTGGTTCAGCCAGCCCCACAAGTTACGCCTGGAATTTTTTTCAGTCTGTCCTCATTGGGATCTTCTGTATTGTAATAGTCATTTTATCCCATCTGAAGATGTATGACATTCAGTACCAAAAAAAAAGAGAGAAATCACGTGCTTTCATTGAACTTCATTGTGTTCTAAATATTTAGCAAGAAAGTTAATAATTTACTCATTCAACAAAAGTTTACAAATAATGCATTGCTCTTTATTATTAAACTATGTAAAAAAAACGTTGTTTTATTGAATTGTTTAAATGTTATTTTTAGTGTGCCACTGAAGTATTCAAAATATTCTGAACTTTCCATATATATATATATTTTATATTATTATTTCTACATAATGCTGATAGAATACATAATTTTATATTAATTAAACACTTTTATCAAAACATCTGAGCATTATTTTCCAATCTCATTGTGACTGTTAATTTTTTTTAAATAAAGATATCAATTAAATCTTATATTCTAAAACTAAATTTCACTATTTTGAAATAGCAGCTTTCTTCTGTAGTAGAAACCATCATGATGTATTTTATGTTCTCTCTGTTCTTGCATTCTGTTTTATTTTCTGTACTGGTATTCTAATTTTTATATTGTCATTAACATATCTGATTTGGTTCCTAAATTTCCTTTCTTTCTCATTAGGTAAAAAATCATAAAAGTGGGCCAGCTAGAACAGTGGAAATTGAAACTTACTCATCGACTGTTATAAATATTGATTTAGTCCCAGTTTTTCAGTTTGACTCTCAGCAGCTAAGTGACACACCTATTGCAGAAATTTTTCAGAAATATCCCAATATTTCATGTGCTGTGAGTATATCAATATTGGTCCTGTTTTTCTTGAAGCAATATTTGCGTATGAACGAAACCACCCTGGTGCAATTTGCCAATTTTTTATAGATGTAAGGGTAAAAGTTACTTATCAGGTGCAAGTTGGGGATTTTCATGACTGTTTTTAAAATGATTCCCAAATTGATATTTATCATGAGTTGGCAAAGATCATCAACATATGAAAACAAACTTTGCTTTAGCGATTTAATACAAATTTTAATTACTGAATAAGGAAAGGATCACATGGTACATTAACAAATAAAGCACTTATATTCATCTCCAAATTTTTGTGAATTTTTTTTTCACTATTCTCCCCAGGTACATAGTGATCTGTTTTCACTTAAAATGAAATCAGAGAATTACGGAGATACAGTATCAGGCAAGCCTCGACAACACCAGCTGTCTACTAAATACATCTTCTTGCAGTTTTCTTTAAAGATTCTGTATTCCTGTAGAAACTGTACTGCAAATTCCAGAAGTGCTTGTTTAAAATTAAGGCAAAAAGTATCACAATTTGTGTATAAAAAACTTTGAATACATAAAAAAGAAGGCTGACAAAAGTGGCAAATTTGCTTGATTGAAAGATTGTTACGAGCATGGTTGCCTTAAGAATGGTTATGTGCAAGGTTCCCAGAGTTTGGCACAATCTGAAAATTTCCCAACCTCTACTAAGGTGGTTGCAATAACATATAAGAACCTTGAAGTAAATATTTATCTTTAGTATTTTAGCAATTTTCTGCTGTAATTTAATGTTTGGTTGTAATTTAAATGACTTGTACATTTCATAAACAGAAATATAAATTTTTCCTAATGTCATACTGTGAATTAGTTCTGCAGCATAAAACTATTGGGTTGATCAGAAACTTATATCATATTTTGCTAACAGATGTCGTTAGTGCGTTTTTTGGAACAGAACTACCATGCGCATGCACTTCACTGAAATACTATGTAAGGTCACACTTCTAACCCATTCAATAAACAGAAAATTGTTCAATTCGAATGAGTAGGATAGATTCTATATGGAGTTGAAAATGGAGAAAAAAACTGTTGGTTTTTGCTATATTTTGCTTTTTTATTTCCAGAAAGGCAAGAATGTGGTGCAACCTTGTGAAAAGTTGCATAAAGTGTATTGGGACAATGCTGCAACCACACGCTAGCGCTAGTTTGCGAAATTCTATTCTGGCGATTTTGATGTGAATGATGCGCCTCGGTCAGGAAGGCCATTGGAGGCTGACGATGACGAAGTAAAGGCAATGGTTAAGTCTAACCCACGGTATATGACACGAGAGGTTGCAGAGGCACTACACATTGCTCAATCAACCGTTCATGTCCATTTAAAGAAGCTCGGATTCATAAGCAAGCTGTAAGTTTGGGTTCCTCATGAGCTGAAGGAAATCCATTTGACGAAGTGTTTGAGCATCTGCCATTCCCTTCTTAAGCGTGAAGAAAACCCTTTTCTGAAGTGTATGGTTACTGGTGACAAGAAATGGATTGTGTACAATAACGTCATATGCAAGTAGTCTTGGAAACAGTGCGATGAACCACCTCAATCCACGCCCAAAGCAAACATTCACCAGAAAAAGGTCATGCTATCAGTGTGGTGGGATTTCAAAGGTGTTGTGCATTTCGAGCTCTTACCAAGGAAGCAAACAATTAATTCAGCCGTGTACTGTCAGCAATTGGACAAATTGAACAATGCAATCAATCAAAAGCGGCCAGAACTTATGAATCATAAAGGTGTTGTGCTTCACCAAGACAACACAAAACCACACACAAGTTTGGTTACCCACCAAAAACTGTTGGAGCTTGGTTGGAATGTGTTGCCCCACCCATTGTACTCGCCTGACCTTGCACCTTCAGATTACCATTTGCTTCGCTCTTTGCAGAATTCTTTGAATCATAAAACATTCGATTCCAATGAGGCTATAAATCGGTACCTGATACAGTTTTTCTCTTCTGAAGTTAAGTCATTCTACCAGCGTGGAATTATGAACCTTGTTGAATGATCATCAGGTCATCGAACAAAATGGTCAATACATTATTGATTGAATTCTTATTTTTATATGAATAAATCACCTTTGAAAAACAGTAAAAATACGATATGACTTTCCGATCAACCCGATAGATTAAATATTCAACTTAAAAAACTAATTGTTTGACAGATATGTAGACCATATAATCGATGATAATTCCTGCATGTTGAGGAAACAAGGCAGTCACTTGCCCAGTAGCTAATACACAGCATCACTGAAAAAAGAATACTCAGACCTCAAAAATGTATAACTGAAAAACTGTTTAGGGCATCAAAATGTTTGTAAAAGCTAAGAAATGTTTCAAGATTTTATATAGCCTTAGCAGTTGTCAAATTTTTTTTCACTTGTCTCATGGCCTGAGCTTACAACTGCGTTTGGTATTTCAATTCTGAATCTGCATTGTGGAACTAGGTAGTGACGGCTGGTGAAAGTTTTATCATAGGCATGATTATGAATCCTTTTATCATGCAGAATATTCTCAACTTATTGTTCATAACGTTTTAGTCTTACCATTTTGGAACGCAGCCTAAACTTTTGTTCCCATTATTTCCATCCTTTTTTGCACATGATACATTTTAGGTATCTCGGTGGGATGCATTTCCAATACAGGGAATCAGCCTAAGCCATGTCTATGATGCACCACTGTGTGTTCAACAGGATAAACTTATACTAGCACCTAAACCTATTGTAGCAGTCAGTTTTATCCTGAGTGCATCTATCATCTCATTTTTCTCACTGTTAAACTTTATAGACTTTAGTGTTCTTATGTAGCATATAGGTAGTATAAATTAGTGTATACTCTGTACAGCCAAAGAGCAAATTATCGTTGTCTGGAAAAGAACTTCAGGTCTGAAGTTCTTTTTCAGACAGTGAAACTTTCTTCTTTTTGACAAACCTTTACTAAATCAGAACTGGAACATGAATGCATGTCTCATGCTTGACAAATCAGCTAACCGATATAACTTAACATAACAGTGAATTTCAAGGGCTGCACAAATGATTTAACGTAAAGCTGGCTCAAAGTTCTCACTGGTATAACAATTTAAATGTCGGCGACTACAATACAAAGTCAAAAAATACAATCTTATATGAGTTAGCAGAAACCTAGTAACGTGGCATCAGGCAGAAACATACTTTGTCGACAATCCAGAAACCTTACTTTAAACTGTCCAATTAATTTGCATTTGGTAGGGAAACAAAAAGGAGAAGTGACTGTAAAGATTTATATCTTAATAACTGGTTAATTTAACTTAAAGGAACCTTACAGCCTTCACTAATATTTTGCAGGAAATTATCAAAATATTGTCCAACAGATCTGTTTGAAATGAGATATCATGGGTGCACTTTTAATTTTTACAAATGTAATTCTACTGGAATAATCAAAGACAGATTTTTGTAGATATGACAGATTTCTGGAATAACAGTAGTAGCCATACAATAAAAGAGAGGAACTGTATAGAATTATCTCATGGACTAAATAAAGACTGATTTTTTTACAATGTAATTTGGTATATGTTTTTTATGTTACATGTGATTGTTTGAATATTCAATTTTGCATAATTATATAGGTTGAACAAATAATAAAAAGTGAAAAAAGATACTACTGCAGTAACTACCTCAGCTAGGAATTCAGCTGAAGTAGTTCTTTCCCACACTAGTTGGTGCCAAGAGCTCCATGCGTGAGATAATTTTAAATTTTTGTTGGTGGTACAAAAAGAAATCAGAGCTTAAATTGTGTTGAACCTCAGCTCCAGTACTTCTAAGCTTCTGAGGTAAATTGGAATTCTAGCTGGAGCACCCTAAAGTCCTTTCATTTAAGGACCTAAATAAGAGGCTCTCGGTACTTCTTTGTGAAACACAGTTTCAGCAGACAAATTTTATTTTTAAAATGAATATGCCTTAAAGATCTATCGTGGTTTCCAAATGCATACCTCTCTTTCTCTAATGAACAACCACTTTGATGGAGGTCAAGACTTGTAAGGAAAGGCAAGCACCCATACACATGTCAAGGCTTATTCTGTAGATAGTGCAATGAATTTAGGAGAGAGGGTAAAATGTTTTGTTTCCAAAAGCACTAGAAGAGATTGCTTTTGTCATGCATGTCCAGTGCTAGTGGCTTGTCACTGCAGAGCTCCTGCAGACTTGAACGATGTAACAAAATATGGGAGGGGACCAAAACTGTCACTTGCGTAGACCTTATGCTTGTTGTCATGCTGTTACTGGATCCGATTCAGGGGAGATTTTTTTATGCCCACTCACATTATGCTTGACAGCTAATTTTATATCACCAGGCATCGCAATCAGAATGCTTTGCATACTCCTGCATTATAATTTCTTTACATAGTCTTATATTGCTTCTAGTATTTTTTTTTTCTTTTTTTATTGGTGACTCTTTAATGATTTTACTTTTCCCAATGGTATGCCAGAAAAAGTCAACCACAGGCTGGCTGAGATATTTCTTAGTATTTGAATGAAACAGTAAGTCCAAACGGAGCCCTAAATAAGATGATGTCCGATATTTATTTATTTTTTATTTATCTATTTATCATGAATTAATAATTTATAAAAATTTGATTTATAGTTTTGTATCTTACTGAATTCTAATTTAAATTTGGTTGGTTGGTGTCGAGTCTTTTGAGAAGTCAAATGAATCCATGCATGGAAATCACTATCATTTCATTATACAGCTCTCCCTGGAAAGGAAATTCCCCCAAGCATTGCAAAGCTGCAAATATTGCTGGACGGATGAAAATGTATTCTGGAGGAAGCTCCATTTCGAGGCAGTTTCTACAAGTTCTGTATTATCTGGTACCATCTTGATTAATTCTCATTCTTCCAAAATGACGAGTTCTCAATTTAGTAATGGTCTTTGTGATTTCTCTCTTTGCATCAATCTCAAGCATCTGATGGTCTTTCTTAATAGATTTCTCTTTGAGTCTGCATCTGGTAATGGCATTAGCATCTTCAAGAGTGACAGGGATTGAATTGTTGAGATTTCTTGTCTTTTAAGCGAGTTCATCGGCTGCCTCATTTCCATCGATTCCAACATGTGCAGGTATCCATTGCATAATGGTCCTTCCCATCTGGTTGATTGTTTTTAGATATTGGTGTATATCCTGGATGAGTCTTAAATGTCCTTGCAGCCTTACAGTCACAGTAAATTACAAGTCCACTGGCTTTATCATCATCATTTAAGTCGATGTAAATTTTCAGAGCCTCCTGAATTGCTCTTTATTTGCATGTGAAATTGGAAGTGATGTTGTCTGCTTCGTGGCTTTGGAGTATAGTTGCTGCATTTGGTAGAGTGATGGGAATGTCAGTTCCACCCTGTTGTATAGTCTCATTTGATAAACCATCTATGTAAATTTTTACCAAATTAGCTCCCAAAAAAGACTTAATTGTTTGGAGTACCTTTTGCCTTGATAACAGCATCAGTTTTTTTTTTTTTTTTTTTTTTTTTAGAATGTTCCACCAGATCCAAATTTATTTTAGTGATAATGGGGATGTAAGAGGGCAGATTAGGCTCTTGAATAACAATGTAGATGTCATGTTTGAGAGCAATATTTTCTCTGATTTCATCACCATATTTCAGAGTAGATAATCTTTTTTTAAGTCTTGACCTGTTGTTCCAGTTTCCAAAAGTTCTGGAGATGTGCCCCATGTCTCGGCTCCTGGCCTTGTTTGTAAACTTGAGTTTGAGATATTTCCTTCTTTGTAAAAAGGTCAGATGTCCTCATTCCTGTTCTGCCGTAATGTTACTGGTAGATGAAACAGCTCCAGATATTATTTTGGCTGCACTTGTCAAGTTTTCCTAATGTAGTCTCAGAAGCATGTGTCAAATAGGTGCCACATACTCAAGGTTTGATCTTATCAATACAATGCAAGTAGATCTTAGTGTTTTTGGAGTGGGTTGCCCATATGTGCCACATAAGCTTTCAGAATTTGGAGTTTCTTTAGTGCTTTGTTGGAGCAATTTTCGAATTGTGTAGTGAAGCATAGTTCAGCATCTAAGATCACGCCCAGATATTTTGAGTTATCCTCCTTGGTAATTGGCAAGCCATCCATTAATATGATAGGTTGAAAAGATTTTTTGTGTTTTCAATCTGTGGAAAAAATTATGTAGCTTGTTTAAAGAGGATTTATCTTTAATTTTAGCTCTCTCAGCCAAGCCAGAATGCCTCCAAGGGATTGGTTTAATGATCTCTCATACTTTTCTGTCTTTACTTGTGTGCCAGATTGCTATATCATCTGCATAACAAGCAACTCTGGTGTTCCCTTCCAGGAGTTGGTGAATATTGCTAAGGAGTCTGTAACCCCTAGAGGGTGCATCTCCAAGGTAGTGGATAGCAGAATGCCTCCCTCAGGTGGTAGAAGGGAAATGAAATACCTTCTGCGGTCCAACCTTTTGAAGCAATGGCAACCATTTTTCATAATTTAAATTTAATTATTTTAATTATTATTTATTAATTTTTTAATTAATTATTAATTTTGGATGGTCTTTTCCAGAGTTATGATTATCATATCTGGATTATCAAAATTTTGTGTAGGTGCTGTAAACTTTGTGATGCATATTATATCAGTTAACGGAAGGACTGAGATAATGGCTAAATTTTCTTTCATTTAATTTATAAAACCCTTTAGTAGCTTCATATTATAGCAGTCAAAGAAAAATAGCAAATCAGTGTCAGAATTAAATCTGATGAAAAATGTTTGCTAAATAATTAGTGGAACCTCAGCTAATATCAGTTGTTCAACGTTCAGTTTCCCAGACAGTTACAATTACTTGCCTAAAACTATAGTTAGTTATGAAATCGCACACTGTTTATAGTTTATCGCACTTAGTTTTTATCACCATAAAGGGAAGATTTATATTTATGTGCATTTCTTAGCTGCCAATTCTCTGAATTTTACTAAAATAATCTCAATTTTTACCAGTCTTCAGTGGATTCCCGAGTTCCCCAGTTTTTAATTTTCAACCTTTTCTAAGGAAAGCATTTCTCAGAAATAAATAAAATTTGTTGAATAAACAAAACTTAAATTGGGAAAATTCTATTCCTTTTCCTTTAGCAATCTTCAGCATTAGTTAGTTTTTTTACCAAATTTTATGTGATCTGAATTGTCTTAACATTTGCTGATCTTTTAAGGAGATTAAACCAATGTCTAAACAGAATATATATGTATTTAATTACTGACCACTGATTGGACGCCTAACTGGTACTTTCCTTCAAGCCGAATGCCATTATATTTAATTTTTTAACTGGAATTACTAACTAAAGTTGAACTACAACATCTTTAGAACAACAGCATATCAAAGTGCACTTTCCTCATGACACTCAGTGTTGCCAAAACTTAACAAAATTTTGCATTATTATTCACTCTCCTTTTTTCGTAAAGTACTTTAACACTTCCCCGTGTCAATAAAAAAAAAGGAACATTAATAATAATAAACTGGGAGAGAAAGTGACAGGAGTCCCATCTTATCATAAAGAATTACTAGTCTCAGTTTAAAAAGAGGTTTAGTCATTATGTTAGCAACTTGCTCCTTTATAGGTATCTGCTACACAATGATTTGTTTTTCTAGAACTTTCTGTCATATAAAAAAGTGTTTGATATCTATGTGTTTTGTACATCGATAAAAGTTAGGGTTGCATGACAGTCTTACTGCAGCAGTGTTATCTACTTGAATTACTGGAACTTCATGTAACTTGATAACATCACTAAATAATTGCTCTAACCAAATTACTTCTCTCAAACATTCACTGGCTGCAATTATCTCTGCTTCAGTTGTCAAGGTTGCAACATTTGACTATCTTTGTCTAATCCATGATATAACTCCACCACTATATAATACTACTCCACTTGTAGATTTCCCTGTTTCTTGACATCCTCTGAAATCTGTATCACTATAGCATTGCAATATTCCTGGCTTATATTTGTTTTTGTATGTAACACCATTAGTAAGAGAACCTGCTATGTATTTAAGTACACATTTCACTTTGATCCAATTGTCTTTAGATGGACTTTCAAGATGACATGAAAGAATGCTGACACAATGAGCTAAATCTGGTCTTGTACCTAACATAAGATACATTAAAGCTCCTACAGCTTCTTTATAGGGGAAAATTTCTGTGTTTGGATTTTATGTTCTTCAGGATAGGAGTTGACACTTGTTTGCAATCTTTCATCCCAAATTTTTGAAGAATTTTTTGTGCATAAGCTTGCTGGCTAATTCTGATGCTTCCATTTTCAAGATGTTTAATTTCAAGTCCAAGAAAGTATATTTTAGTTGTGATTCAAAATCTCAATTAGAAATTTTTCAGATTCCTGTAGATCTGTTGATGCTATTATACCATCATCTACATATAAGCATACGATTAGCTTCTCATCATTTTTGTTTCTTATATATAAACGTGGATCTGTTTCACTCGTCTTGAAGCCAAGTTGTGACATTTTCTTTAAAATAATTATTCCAACACCGTGAAGCTTGTTTTAGTCCATATAAACTGCATTTCAGTGTACAGACTTTGTCGGAACCATCCCTATATCCTTCTAGTTGCTGGTTTTATATGGATTCTTCAAGTGTTCCATATAAGAATGCTGAACAGACATCAAACTGAAAACGATGCATATTCTCATTGGCTGCAATACTAAGAATTGAACAAACAGTTCTTAACTTTGTTACTGGATTAAACATTTGATCGTAGTCAACTCCACAACGCTAAGTAAACTCTTAAGCAAGGAGTCTGGCCTTGAATTTATCAATAGATCCATCAGAATTCTTTTTGATCTTATAAAACCACTTACATGGTATAGCTTTAGCATACTTTGGTAATTTTTTCTAAAGTCCATGTTTCATTTTCCATTTGCCATCCATAGCTTCTTTCCAACATATACTTTGTTTACAGTTCATCCCTTCTTCACAAGAACAAGGTTCTTCAGAATCAGCAACAAGAAATCGTTATGTAATGTTAAAAATGCTTTGGCTGTCTCAATTCAGCTCTGTTTCTTAGGAATCGTGACTGTGCATTATTTTGCAAATTAATATCTACACATTCTCGTTCTTCAAAATCTTCTAATCTATTTCCAGATATTTCTTCATTGTGTTCTTTTTCTTAATCTTTTTCACTAAGAAACTTTTCTGACTCATCTTTCTCTAAATCTTCTTGTTACTCAGAGCCAGAAATTAGTCTGTCTTGATCTTGAATAGGCAACTGTGCTCTTTCTTCACAATCTGTGAGCTCCTCATTGAATATAACATCACACGACTAAATCACACTATTGTCTTCTTTGATCCATAGGCGCTGTCTTTATCTCTATCATATTCAATTAAATAAGCCTTTGGTAGCTTTATTTTCCATATTCCTCCATCTTTGCTTAGGAATATGAGCATAACAAACAGATCCTATTATGTGTAGATGTTTTAATCGAGGTTTTTTTTTAAATCATAGCTCAAAAAGTTTGAAGCCTTCTACTGATGATTTATGAGTTTTATTCAGTACATGTGTTTTGGCCTCCTCAGTGATTACGGTGATTGTACCAAGAACGTAAAGGTAGTGAACACGCCAATATTTTGGGTGTATTACCGATCATTGATATAATTACATCAATTACATCGTATCTGCCAGGTGGCAGAAAACTAGTATGATGTATCAATTTACATGCCAGGGGGCATAACATTTGTAAACATGGCAGGTGGCATACAGCTTGTAAATAAATGTACAGTATAATATCTTGGTCATTAAATAAAGAAACATGCACCAACAAGCTTCTGATCATTTGGATACGTACAACATGTATGTCAGTGTTGACTAGTTCAACCCACATTGCTGCAAGAAAATAAGCTTCAGAATTTGAGTACTGAAATGTTCTTGCCATTTCAGTTATTGTTTGCATGTCTCGTTCACTGGAGTCATTTTGCTCTGGAGTATAAGGGACTGTTATTCTTTGAGTTATTCCTTTAGAATGCAAAATTGTTCATACTTTATCATTGTTAAATTCACCACTGTTATCACTGAAGAATTCTTTAACTGAATGTCCCAAGGTTTTTACACGTGTAAGCATATGCTTTAACATATCTGCAACTTCAGACTTTTCTTTGATGAAATAACCATACTGAAACTTTGTGAAGCTGTCTTTGAACACAATTAAGTATCTTTTCTTCTGGAAAGATTCGTCAAAAGGTCCACAAACATCAGCTGAAATTAATGTGGCGGGCTTGCTGGCTTTCTTTTTAATGCCAAAAGATAAAAGGTAAGATTTGACAAAAGTTTATGGTTTATACAATTTTCTTTCAAATGGCAATTTAATGCCCAGTTCTTTCTCAAGCATGTTCTTAATAAAAGGTTTATCTTGATGTTCCCATCTTCAATGATATAACTGCAACAAGGAATTGTCTGCTTCGGCAACATGCACTTCTGTAATTTTCTCAGGCATAATTGATTCAATAGCTGTCTTATATAAGGTACCATAAACACTGAGAGTTCCAAACAGCACTACTTCACCATTAACTTTTAACCAACATCCTGTAGCTGTTGTAAAATTTGCTATTCTGATTTCTGTCTTGAGCAGCAAATGAAGAAAATAAATTTCTGTTTATCTCAGGTACATACCAAACATCTTTAAGTAGATTCTTTGGATTTTATTGTCAATAGTTGTTTTGACACACACTGTGCCTTTCCCAAGTGCAACCAAAGTTTCTTTTCCAGAAACCTTGATTTTACGAGAACTATAAAACTTCACAAAATCAATAAAATATGTGGTACGGTTCATGACATGTCTTGTAGATCCACTATCAGTCCAAAATGATGTTGGATCATTTTGGACTAATCATCTCAGCTACGTAGGCTTCTTCCTGAATGGGCATCAGTATTATACTCCTTGTATTTTCTTGAATGGTTTTTGTTGACCTATTCTTGAGTGGTCTTCCAGCAGCTGTCTTCTGTTTGCACTCTTTTATCCAGTCTCCTTTCTCCTTGCAATAATTGCAAATATCTTCTTTTCTCAATTTTCTTCTGAATTTATCTTTTATATACTGCTTTTGTTTTTCAGATTTGGGCATTACTAATGCCACTTATTCACTTGTATTGCCTTTCTCGTGACTTTAAATTCTCTTTCATGAGAGCAAAACTGTGCTGTTAACTCATCAACTGCTCCCTTGTCTTCATCTAAGAGTACCAACTTGATTTAAATGAATGGTATTATTTGGGTAAAGCGTCTAATATCTTGGAGTTGAGTAGCATATCAGGTAACTTATTTTCAATTTTCAAGTCGTGAATTCAACTCATTCCATATTTTTTTTAATTTGGAAAGATGAAGGTTTACTTGGATTTTAGATAATTCCATCTTTTGATTTTTTAAACCACTTTCAATCCCTAGGATGAAAACAAAACACTTTCTAAATTAGGCTTAAGGAGTTTCATTTTATTCTTATCAATTCAAAATACTTGTTGCAGTATGAGAGCTTGTTGTACCTATAACCTGAAAAAATGTTTTTAGAACTTGGGGAAAAAAATAACAGAGCAAAAATGTTAGGTTTTTAATTGGAATTACTAACTAAAGCTGAACTACATCTTCAGAACAATAGCATCACAGCAAAGCGCTATCTCCTAATGACAACAACACTCACTGTTGCCAGAACTTATTAACTAAATTATACATTATTATTATTCGCTTTCCTTTTTCTTAATATATTTTAACAGTAAATATCATTGTAGTGAATGGAAGTTTATGACAACAAAGACTAAAAAAAGTAATTATGAAAATTTAGCTAATAGGAACATACAGATCTTCATGAAGACATCCAAAAAGCTGTGCCACTCAGAGTCATATATTAAATTAAGATCAGAATCATGTTGTAAATAGATCAGTTACTTAAATTGCATATATTCCTATATACAACATAAACACTGGATATAGTTATTCCTTATTTTTAACATGTTTTTCTAAATGAATGAATTCTTAAGTAATTGTAAAATATGTGTCTAATGAATGATTTAGTGTTTCTTTTGTCAAAAAGAGTCTCTTTCCAAGGAATTTAAATTATTCTTTTCCCTTGTCATTTGCTTATTGTTGATAAATAAGGGAAACCCAATACAATTCTAACTATTAGTATTAAATTCGAAAACATTTTTCATAACTGAACTTTAAACGAGAAAATTGTTTATTCTTGACTTTGGTACAGTAAAAGCCCAACTATCTAACATTCAACTAATCAAAATACACTCTTTTGCAAAAAAAATCGAAACACAATGAAGGAAGTGGTTGTTTTTGATGAAACTGAATATGTGTATAGCTCATACACAGATAATAAAATTATTAAAAAATCAAGGAAATAGTACCTGTTCACAGTTCACAATCACCCATTGAGTGTTCAAATTAGTAGTTGGTCGAACCGTCAGTGACTGCAATGCATGCTTGAATTTGTCAAGGCAAAGAGTGGTAAAGGTTCCTAATGTCATCCTGCGACATATTCTGCCAGGCATTCATCAGTTGTTGCTCCAGATCTGCGATATTTTGTGGTGCCCGAATCTGCCAGCCTACCATGTCCCAGACATGCTCGATTGGGGAAAGGTCTGGTGACCTTGCTAGCCAAGGAAGAGAATCAACCGCATGGAGACAGTCTAGAGATATGGGAGCAGTATGTTGCCTGGCATTATGATATAGCATAGAGCAGTATGGCCATGAAGGGTATTGCAACCAGACGCAGGATGGTATCAACATATCGTTGAGCTGTTAAAGATGTACGGAGGATGACTAAAGATGATTTGCTGTCATAAGAAATAGCACCCCACACCATCACACCAGGGGTTATGGCTGTATACCTTTGTAAAACAAAGGTTGATTGGGACCGCTGGCCCCATCCTCTCCAGACACAAACACTGGTCATCTGCTTCAAGAGTGAAGCGGAATTCATTGCTGGATGCCAGTCTGATGGCAGTCGTGATGATTAGCTGTGACACCACCACTCCAGACGACCGCCAATGTTGTGGGGTTAGACAGTACCGTGGGAGGTATAGACATGACTGTAATGCTTTGAATAGTCGACAATGATATCGTTGGAGCGGCTCGGGCCTGGCGAACAATCATCTTATTGTGCCTCGCATTTGGCTCCTTGGCCTTCCAGAGCCTTCATTTCGTTGGCAATTTCCTTGTAGCAACTATTGTTGCCAACATCTTTGCACAGCAGTGTCTGAACGCTGCAGGTGGCAGCCTCTTGCTAGGTATGACTACCCAGCTTCACTCAACCCTACAATGCGACCACGTTCGAAGTCATTTAGTTGTCTGTAAGGTCTTCGATATCGTCGTAATGGAATCTTTAGTTGTTTCTTTATGAAATTACAATTTCAGTAACAAAAAAAGATACATTTTCTGCCTCTGTTACTGGTTTTATACTTTGCAAATTGCGCATTAGAAATGTGCGCTAAGATCGCAGTTCCTGTTCATTTGCCTTTAAACTTTGATCATTTGCATTTTGGATCAAGATGTTTTTGCATGCCAAATTTCGTCATGATCGCAAAGTCCTTCTTGAATCTTCGATTTTTTTGCAAAAGAGTGTATTTTAAAATTTTAAAAGATTTTATTCCTTTGAAGAATTAAGTAAATGAGAGATTTATAATGACATTATAGTCATTATCACCAAATAGTATGATAAATTATAGATAAGCATGACATCGCAACACAATCATAATAAAATTTTGGTTTAATGTAAATTTGATTAATTCTCAATAAGCGGTTTAGTTTTTTGTAAAAAAGGATGTAAGTTGTATTTTCTTCCTGGCATTTAAAAATAATTATTAATATCTGGTACTGCATAACATGGAGTATTTTCAAAGTTTCAGAATCCGGGTGTAACAAAATGCCACAATATGCAACTTTGAAAATGGATAAGCAATGGCGATGCTATATGAAAATTATAAGTGACTTAATTTTTTTTATATTATATATGTAATTTGTATCTCTTTATTGTCTAACTAACTAAAGAACAGTCTGCTAGTTTAAACTTCTGCTGGAATAATTGGTGACATTTATATCAACTTTAAATGTAGGCTTTTGATATTCAAGTGGGTAAAAAATACAATGATTTTTTTCTTAATAATTTTAGAGCAGAAGTTTTTCTCATTGATTAACCTTTTCTAATATGAATTCTATTTTTAATTCCCTCAACAATCTTGAGTTTTTATATATCCGGAATTCAGCAATTCCTGCATTTTTACTCTACTTATACTATTCTCAATGGTTGCTGTTATTCATCAACATGTTCCCAACAATTTTTGTTTTCAAAAACATTTAAAAAAAACTCAGCATCATGAAGCTTTTTTTGTACAGAATCTTTGAAATTTGTTTAAAAACTCAGTTAAGGATTCAACACAGATTTACTTTTTAAAGTGTCTTATTTCCTTTCAAGGACCTTTACATTAATCTAAACTCGTTTCAGAAGAGCTTCTTCTCTTTCCTTTAGCTGTTCATTACCATGTTTGATACCAGAATATTGTTGGATATTATTTATCTTTTCAATTTGTATTATTTGTTATAAGATTATAATTAAGATTTCATAAAATATTTCACAATCATTATAATGTTTTATGCTGTTGTTTAAATTAGGAGATAGAGGTGATTTTCAACCAAGTAGTTAATCTAAATTTAGATTTACTACTTTTGGTAGAATAAAAGTTAAGAAAAAAAATTATATGTTTTTTTTATTATTATTATTATTATTATTTTAGCACAATCAAATTGATTTGGCATGTTAAATATGATCATCAGTATTCAAGTTGAAGCATTGGATCATCCTCAAAATTCTGTAGTTTTTCAAATCAAAGCATGCTTTCATTTAATAATTTTGTTACTGCTGATACAGAGTAACTTTGTTGTTTAAGTATGATTGTTTCTGCTCACTTTGCATAATTCTAGTATGTGTTATTACATAATTTTTTTTCAGCTCGGTGCTAAGAATGGAAAACTCAAAACGTCATTTTTGTCATATTATGCTCTTTTATATTAAAAACGAAAAAAAAAAAAAGAAGAGAGAGAGAGAGAAAATAAAATTTCTGCTGTATGTGAAAAAAATGCTGTTTCTGATGACACAGTTTGAAGATGGTTTAGACGGTTAGAAGATGGTTAGATGACCAATAAGGAATAATTTTTTTAAAAAAGGTACTGCTGACAATCTAAGTTCCACAGTTCAGGAGCTTTGAGACCGTGTGAATATTCCAAAAAGAACAGTGCATGATCATTTGAAGAAGACTGGCTATGCAAGCTGCTATGATGTATGGATACCCCATACAAACTGCTTACTTTACTTACAAGAGAGATACTTTGGAAAACATTTTATTAACAGAAATGTGATTGATGTATATGCTCAAAAACCTTTCTGCCAGCTGTAATGCAGGCTTCACACTTGTGGGAATATCAAATGACATGCATTTGCGAAGACACCATTTCCTGAGTTTCACCGCAACAGCGGCAAGCCTAGCGACTAGATCCATATTGGTTTCAACAGGGAACTTGTAGATTAGGCTTTTGATGTGATCCCACATGTAAATATACAAAATGAGAGATCCAGTGATCTTAGTGGCCAAGCTAAGAGACCACCTCAACCAATCTGTCGACCTGGGAACTTTGCATGTAAAGTGTTCCGCACATCCAAGCTGAAATGTTCAGGGGCACTGTCGTGCTATAACTACATTCTCGACCTGGAACCACATACCTGGGCTAACCAAACGGTCATGGAGAATTTCTGCCTAAATATTTACAGAAAACTGCTGCTGGAATGAATGAAGTTTTGTGGCATATAGGTTCGTAAATGCCCATGTGTGTGAGTTGTAGGTATTAAAAACACCTGTTAAGTGCTAATTGACCTAAACAAATTTAGACATTGCGTTGTGTGGTGAAATATAGTTAGTGCATACAACCTGAAGAACCTTGATACTGGTGAAACAATCTAGTGTTATCATATTTTAAGGAAACACATAAATCAGTAATACTAAAAACTATAGAGTTTATTATACTTTTCCTTAAACATGTATATCAACCAATTTACTATTATATAAGTCCCCGGGAACTACTGAAACCATTAATTAGGAAATGACTATTTTCAAACATTTATATTGGTTTTCACAATTGAGTAACTTTTATGATAACCACTTCAATTAAAAAAAAAACTTTTAGTCAATCATAGCTATGTCATGAGTTAAGATATAAAATTAATAACTTCTATTACACTTAACAATTTTAAGGTTCTTACACCTTATTCATCTAAGAAGATATAAAATTTCTATAAATTCAAAACAGAGTTAAATATTTATCATATTGCACCAAGGAAAAAAAAACAAATAAAAGAAACTACTATCATGTTCAGCCAACTGAGTTATACAAAAACCCCTTTTAAGTAAAATTTAGAATTTAAACTGGAGCAGGGTTCGTACAGTCCTTAAGAGTCCTTAGGTTTTTTGGAATCGATTTTTGGTCCTTAAAAGTCCTTAATTTCGGCCAAAATCGGCAGAAGGTCCTTAATTTTAATCACCTGAAATTTTTATCTGTTTTTACGACTGCCATTTTGAGTGTGAATTAGCATTTTGGAGGAATATTTTTGGCGATTCACTGACATATATGGTTATGTTTTGAATGGGTGGATGAATTCATGTGTTATAATTTGTTCCTATTTCTAATATAATTAGTGGGATACTCGAGTAAGCAAGAAGTGAAACATAAGCATTTCGAAATTAATTTTTCTAATGAAGAATTTCTCTTAAATAACTTTCCGCTTTTGGTGATGTGAATTTTTTTATTTAACGGTTCTAAATTTGGCGATTTCAAAATCAGTTTTTATAGAAAATTTTTAATTCCGAGATCTGGGAATTTTTTTTAAATACATTGTAACATTGATACACTTCATTAAAGTAATGGTAATATATTGAAATTATATTAAAAAAATAACATTATCATATGACAGCGAAAAATAAAATTTTTTTTTTTTTTTTTAAGTTTCATTTTAATAACTTATTGTACAATATTTTGAATCTGAGAAATAAACAAGATATAATGCTATAAAACATAAAATACGAAACAGATCTTACTAAAAGCAAAATTAGCTATGTAATTAATTAAAAATATCTTCTTTTTAATTTTTTCATAGTAAGAGAGTAAGAGTTTTCATCATAAATTCTCATATAATTTTCTCAGAATATTTAGATTTCTCAGAATATGCATCAGTTTTCTCTGTAAAATTAATTTTACACTTTTTCTATTTTTTTTCAAAAAAATTCTGCCTTTTGGCTATTACAAAATTGGTAGGGATAATTTTTCTTTAGGATTTTAGACAATGCAGCTTGGAAAGTTTAGAAGCATTTGAAAGCAAGATTTATAGACCCATGATTCCAGAAGATTCCCGTAATATGTAACAAAATGAAAAATGTCTCCATGGTATTAACACATAATGGATGCATTTTACAGAAAGTTTGTTATGAATTTCTTACGTTTTGGAGAACGTCTGGAAGAACAATGAAAGCATAATATTTGAATGCTTTACTTCTAATACTAGGATCTTTTTCTTAACACGTTTATCTTCCTTTTATTTTCTGTACTTTTCACTGGACACAAGCATGGAAAACATCAAAAATGCTTCTAACCTTATCACATGGACAGGCGTTATAGAAATGTTATTTTTTTATTAATAAAGAAATTGAAAACTGTCAATTTAAAAGATTCATATAATATGCCTTAATGCATCATACAGAACTGGCACTAGGCATTTTCTCACCTGATGCAATCTCTGTGAAACCTAAATTCTGCTGCCTAGTGCTTTTCTAAATTCTGCTTCCAGTGCTCGCTCTAAACTCTAAAAGTTATGACATTTCTAGATTTTGTTGCTCAGTTTGTCACTAAATTCTAAAAGTTCTGCCACATCAGCTCTATAACCAGCATATACTATATTTCATATTTATTCTGAATTTTGATGTTGTTAAAGAATTAAAATTAGCAGCTTTTTCTATACATTTTAAATGCATTTAGTTTTTTTAGAATAACAGAAATCCTTAATTAAATCCAAAAATTCTGAAATGAAAAGGAAATGTGTTGAAGAAAGACACTGAACACATAAAGAAAATTATTCTTCGAAGATGTACAGTTATTATTATGTAAATTACAGGGTTGTTTATGATTTCAGCCTTTACTATAGTTTTCCATTTCTATTTCCTCATATGATAGAGTTACTGAGCGAGTTTAAATTAAATTGTATAGTCTTTGACGTCCACATTTTTAGTTTGAATTTGACTGTTATTTTTTAATTACATTACGACGAGCTGTAATTGATTTTATTAGCGTCAGAACATGTCTTTATGTTCGAAGTTCTTTTTAAATAAGAGACTTATTTAAACCTTTGTCTGACCGTGTAGTTACTTTTAGACATAGCGATAATTTGCTTCACGTCTGTCGGAAGGTTTTAGACTATTTAACTTTTACCAGATCAAGTAAACTCTCATAGCTATATTGTAGAGAGGTTGACAAGTTAGTAGATAAAGCACACAGAAACTAGTGAGAACTCTGGTTTGCATATTGAGACAATTTTCTGATTGTTAGAAAAGATGCTTAAAGAGAAGGAAATCGATTAGCCAAAATGTCTTGGAAGGCTTCAAATTAAAAAGACGCATAAATATTTTATTGAGTTTTGTTGTTATAGAACATAAATGTTTCGTAGCTTTTAATGTGTAATTGTCTAATATCGTTTAAGAATCAATGTCATAAATTATATGTATTTTAAATGTGAAATTTTATTAGATTTTGATTTTAATAGGGCTTTTTTAACAAATATTGTTAAAAAATAAATAAAATTTTATATTGGCCATGTAAATCCATAATGACTAAGGTTATCTAACTACCTAATTTAATTATTTATAACTAACTGCTTAGTCCTTTGGTCACAAAATAAAACTCCAAAATGTAAAAATTCATGTAAAACTTATTCTTTGCATCTAGTGAGACTTAAAACAATACAAAGCAACTTTTAACCTGTGGTGCTTTAGTGGCTTATTAGACCTACATGAAGCTACGACAAAAACTGCGACAGATAGAGCCCAACTAACTTTCAAATCTTGCCGACCGTGCCTACATCAGGCCTTTTAGGTTTGTTCTAATCAGCAGGGCGATCTTTTGCTGTGAATTATGCTGATTATGATCTTACTTCTATTTTAATCTATGTCGCTTGACATAAAATCTACTTGCTATTTACGAAACTTCTAGACTGAGCAAACATGTGGAAAAAAAAAAAAACATAAAGTTAACTGTTAGCAAAACATAAATAAAATGTCACTTATCTTCTTTCAAATATGTCAAACTATTATAAATGTAAAATATTTAATGCTATTTGATATATTTTATGAAGTTGATTTTATTCTCAAACTTATTAATAATTTTGTTAATTAATTCATGTTTAATAATAATTCTTCTTACTTACGGATCTGTTTTCTTTTTAGGATGTTACTACAAAAATGAAGTTCAGGCATAGATAATATTTTTAATTGAATTTATTCAGTTCCCATTTGCTCATAGGTCCTTAATTTTTTTCATTAATGGTCCTTAAAAGTCCTTAAAAGTACTTAATTTCCTTGTGCAGAAATGTGTACGAACCCTGTGGAGCTATTTAAGACTACTAACAATTTTACCTCAATCTCTGCAAAAGCAGTAAATCATCAAAAGATATTAAAAATTTAAATTCCTCTACATTTCAAAATCCTTTACAGCAAACGTTTAAATTAAAATATAATTTAAATTTTGAAAATAATTGAATCTTTGCTAATTTAGGAAATAGTTAAATCAGTAAATTTTGAATGAAAATTTTCTTAAAAATTAAAGTTAATAACTAAAAGTTCAGAGGAAAAAAAAATAATTCTTATCTGACAGCACACTGGAACTTCGTAGAAAGACGAGTTGAAAACTGTAAAATCCACATCTGGTCTTCTGAGAGATGCAAAACGAACAAAATGTAGGATCAATGGACTTGGATCGACTCAACCGACGGCAGCATGATGGAAAGCCGAACTGCAGAAGATTAACCCGGAACACAGGAACTTGGAGCTGCAACTAAAGGTAGGAATCATAGTCGGAGATGGACATCATCTTGAAGTACGAAAAAATGTAGATATTCAGATTCATCAGGAAATCCAATATAGAAGTAGTATTTCTTTTCTTTTGTTTTTTTGATGGGGCCCGAAGTAAGGCAAAAAGTTGGCTCGTCAAATCACAGTAGTTAGCAAAAAAAAAATTGTAGATTATTCTCTCGAGGATCAGTTAGACTTTTTTTTTTAAATTTGTCGGCTATCAATAGATATTGGTGAAAGGAGCCATAAGCCCCCAGCTACGAAGAAATCTCATCGAAGCTGCCCCACAGAAACTCGTGCTCAGAGCACGCGTGAAAAAACGTCAAGTCAGCCGAAGGAAAAAGAAGCGAAAAAAAAGAAAATCACACCTGCACCGCCTTTTTGTCAAGTCAGGAAACCAGATATCGCCAAATCCTGCCGAAAGGATGAAAAAAATCCTAAACTCTACACTTCGAACAAACCCCTGCTACAATCGTCCAAAATCCGAGGAGTTGAACTGGAACACAAATTCGAATCTCACCAAGCCCGCCAAAGGAAAAACCAAGAATCCAATGCAAGCATGTGAAAACTAGCAAACCCAAACCTGGCCGAAAAAATTCCTAAGCAGAGGCTTAGAATTCAACTGCAAAAGCGACCTTTTTTCACTCCTTTCCCCCCAAACCAAAAATCCCACGAAGTGCAAAAATTTCGTTAAATAATTAACTGTAACTTAAAAACTATTTAAGCTAGAAACTTGAAAGTGCTCTTAAATTAAAAGACTAATTTTTCTGCATCCAATGATATAAGTTAATAGAGGATCAACCTAAGTTAAGTAATTTTAAATCAAGTTTATTACGTAGGAAAGCACCTAATTCCATTGTGTGTTTCAACGCGTTTACGAGTAACCAGTGGAAGAAACGTACAAATCTTAAAGTACCAAAACCCCTAATTAAAGCAAATATAAATACAACAAATTAAATAAAATAACATTGTGTAGCATAAATTTAGAATAATGAAAATTAAATCTTAAGTCAAACTTAAATAATTAAGTGTTACGTGAATTTGCTACACAACACACCCTCACGGGTGAAAGTGCACTCCAGCCAACCTCTCAGCAGTCCACCGTAAAAAATATTGCTGGGTCAAGCTCCAACTTCTGCTGTATGCCAAGATTAGCTTGAGTAATTCATGCTGTGTGCCATAAAAGGGCGCCTGAGGTAGAATGAGTATCGAACAGTTGGTCCAGGAAGACAGAATAGAAGATGGCACAGAATAAGGTGCCAGAACTGACCCTTTTTTATACCATTTACAATGCCAGCTAGCAGCTTGCCGTTTGCGTTCCACCCAAACTTTCTATGGCTGCATTCTATCACTCAGTAAAGTTTTGTCAACATTTTCAGATTCACCTTGTATAGGAAGAAAGAAAGTACTAGGTCATATAGCAAAGCTAGAATATTAAAAATTTATAAAATGTTCTAGTAAAAGAGTACTAGCAAAAGAGTTAGTAAGTCTAGTAAAAGAGTACTAGGAGTGATTTGTTGTTGTCTTATGACTACTTGTGTTTAGTCAAATATCTATTCCAAAAGAAACAAAATGATATGCATTTTTAAAGCTTGAACTGCATGTTATGCTAATTTTGTTTATTTTTTATTGCTGAGAATAAGTATATTATGTAAATTATTTTATAACATTAACAAAATTGATGAATTTTTATTTTAGAAAAAAATATGCTTCTTGGTTCCAAAACAGTGCACTGGAGAAGCACCAATGAATGAATCAGATTGTAATATTTCATGGAGATTAGATTTTCCAGAAATTGAAAAAAGTGTGTTGCATAATAAACAATGCACAAAGCCTATTATTAAATTGATTAAGGTAAGTTCCTTTAACATTATAAAGATTATTACCATAATTTTCACAGTTTCTGATTTATTTTTGAGCACTACCTCTTTACTTGTAGGCTTTAGCTGCTGATGATTTAAAGATTTTCCTAGCTGTATGTGATAATATATATTATGAACAATTTCTATAAAACTGTATTTAGTTTGTAAAGGAGAAAAAATGTTTTGTGTATTGATTGAACTGAAAAAAAAAAGTGTGTGGGAGAAAAAAAGTGTTTTCTGTGTTAAAACAGCCATCATTTTTTCAGCAGTATCAAAAACAAGCAGAAACATTTAAAAGAGCTCTATAAAAAATGTTATTTTGCAAGAACGTACTTCTGAATTTCTGCACCTCTCTTTCCAGCAACTTTTTTTTTTTTAATTTATTATTTTGAAAGCAAGCATCTGCTTGCTGTGCATGCAATCATTGACAAAAGAGAGAATCTATGAAAAAAAGAGTGTTGCTTTGGTTTATTTGATTATGCAAAAGGCAAAGGCTCTACGTAAGGAGAGGGATGCCTTCATGAAGCCATCTAAAGGAAATGGGTTCATATTCATGTTACATGGGGAAAACCGTGAAAATTCCCATGCCACCAGCCTGTTTGCTTGGAATCGAACTAGTGACTTCATTGACATTACTGATCAGCTGCTGATGGGCCTGAAATAGAGGGAAATATTATTTCAGTCTTCTTCAACATGCAGATGCGCAAGTAAAGATCTTGCAAATGAAGAAACTGTGCTTTTTTACATTTAGATGAAAGTGAATCTGCAAGAGAAGAAATGTCCTTGAAGGATGAAGATTTTATTCTGCTGAAACTTGAATAGGATTTCTGAAGTTGAAGAAAATGCACATGCATGCACAAAAAAAAAGTTTAGATTTTGTTGCACAAGATGATAAGGACAAATATTTTTGTATTTGTTTGTATTTCATCATCTGGCCTACTAAATCTTACCTCTTATTGGTTCTTATGAGCATTCAGGAACCCTAGAAGCCATTCCAAATTCTTTTACAAAGATGAAATATTTATTTCTTTTCTTGTTTCTTGTCGCTTGGAAGAAAACCTAAAAAAGGTAAAGAGGTGATCATTTTTAGTTTTTGCATTATTAATAATTCATATTTTCATTTTATTGCGTGTAAGTTTAGCCTCACCATTCTTATCTATTTTGGGAAGATTAAGATCTTACTTCATATTCATATTTGCTTTAAAATCCTTTAAGTTAAGCTGAATTTGGTTATTTGAACATGGCAAAGCACTTTTCCTAAGAAATGCTTTTGTGGAGGACTTACTAAGAGAAAATGACTCGCATTCACATTATACATATCGAAAATCATGAAAATCAACCATGCAGCCAGCCCATTTGCCTGAGCTCAAATCCTAGTTGAACTACTGGTATTCAACAGTTTTAACCCTTCAGCCAGTGCTGCTTAATCATTTTTTAAAATATAAATCTTGTTGATAGGATATTTTGGTACAAATCTAGTGGGTAATAGTAATTCCTACATGCAGATCCGTATCTGTAGCTCTTATGAATATATCTTGAAATTTTGTATTTGTGCTGCAAGAGAAGAAAAGAAATATAAGATGTATGAAAATTACTTTATATTTCTCCTTTACTCGTGTGACACAGTTACAAAATTAAATGCATATACCGTTGTTGTGTATAATCCTCTTGATTTGAATTCATTGCAGCCAAGACACTGAAGATTGTACTTACGTTAATTGTTAAGAGTTTGCCCACCTCTGTCCCAATTTTGATGGGGGGGGTGGCAGATCCAAACATCTCTCAAACTGCTTTTCATATCACCAACTTCAAAAGAAGACTTTTGGCTTTATGGTATTTTAAGTGCTACATGCTACAAAGGCACTGTGTGATTATAAATATACCCACCTTCTTTGGGGTTCAAATGGCTTTGAGAATCCAGTGGCAGCCAGCACTTAAGCAGCAAGAGATGCACATTAATATGAGATACGTGTAAAAGTTTAATGAGAAAATCTGTGGAAACGTAATATAGCATGTTATGAGTAGAAGTGAGCTGAGTGTTGTACGCGACTATAAGAAGTTTAGAACCTCTTGATCTTATTGATTGCATTATATGAGAAACATTATTTATATTTAGGTAGTAATTTATCTTCTTTTTTTTTACTTGACTCTCTATTTTCTGTAATCTTCTCGACATTCCTGTTCTTGAAACAAAGTTAGTGTAATGATGTAATAATTCTTATTATGTTATTATTGTTTTTACATCGTTGACATAGTACCAAAACTTAAATGGCCTGCTCAGAAACAGAGGTGGCTTTCTGTTAGCAGAAAAAAAGATTTTACTCTGCTGATAGCAGAAAATGTTGGCAAAACCGGATTAAAGTTTTTAAAATACTGTCTTAATTATAATCAATAATTACAGTTACTAAATAGTAATACCTACTGCAGTAGACACTGCTTAATGTGATTTGTCCACACTATTTTTATAACATTAAATAATGAGAAAAAATAATTTTTTGAGGTAGCAATAGAAACTAATTTAATGTAAAAATATCAAGAACATATAAACAGGTATTTTCACAGCATTTTAAGTAGGAAAACAGAAAAGTTTGTTTATGATCTACTCATCAAATTTCTGGGGGGGGATTCTCAAGGAAAACGAATTCTGCAAGTTTACCCCCCCCCCCAAAAAATAAGAAAGGAAAAAAAAGCACTTGTGTCTAATTACCATCAAAATCGATAGTTATTCAAACTATATGTCGAACTAAGCTTGGTTTTTCACCTAATTTTAAATAGTTGATTGAAATCGAAACCAAGCTTCATGGCAACTTAACCTCTCGCTTGCTTACTTTTTTTTGTCACTTGGCAATTTTTTTAATTTACATCCTTTGTCAGAAAAGTTCCAGGACAATTTTTTTTTATTTCTGAGTTTGTTGTACTAAAAAGGAACAAATGTTATTTTTATGTTACCTGGTATGTATTCTTGCTTGACATGACTTTGGCCATGTTTCCATGCAAACTTACTAGGTGGTAGGGCTGTGCTTAGCAACACAGTGTTTGGATTGTTGTCGCATTCCTTAAGGTGACACAATGGATGCTGATTGTGAGCAAAGATTGAACATAAAGTTCTGCGTTAAGCTCATGGAAAACGCTAGTGAAATGTGGAACATGATTAAGCAAGCATTTGCAGGCAAGACACTTTCATGAAGTTGTGTTTTCGAGTGGAACGAAAGGTTTCGTAAAGACAGAAATTCAGTGCAAGAGGATCTCATAGCTGGTCGCCTGTGTATAGCACATACTGATGCAAACATGGGGCATGTAAAGCAGTTGTTTTAAGAAGACCATTGTGGATATCAGAACTGAATTTGAATTGTGATGTGTGTCATAAGATTGTACGCGAAGATTTAGGAAAACGGAAACTTAATGCAAGAATCATTCATCACTCACTAACAGATGAACAGAAAGAGGAAAGACAAAGAATTTCTGTCAAACTATTGAATAGAGCCAGATGTGATCCCACATTTGTGTCAAAGATTATTGTGATTTTTTCTTGAGTTTCCATGAGTGAAAGGAAAGCTTCATCAAGATTATTGCAGGCATCCAACAGGCTGTGACAAATGAGCGTGCAAGCATTGCAGTTAAAGGTTTCCCTGCTTGCTTCCAAGACCTCCAAAAATGTTAGCAGTTCTGTGTAGAAACTCGTAGACGAGGGGAATGCTTTGTTAGCAGCTAGGATCATTACTTGGTAAATGTAATTTTCTATCTTTTAACGACCTTTGTCCTGGAACTTTTCTGATAATTATTTGTTTAATTTATCCTCAAATAAATTGGAAACTTTAGATTAGTTTAAAATATTTATTCTATAAGAATTTGGTCATATTAACTGAATTGTTGATCATAATAACTTATATATTTTCCATGTTTTTGTGTACAAATGGGAGAGATTTCACCAAATTGATTATAATATCAGAATGATAACATTAACCTCAGTCACATTAAGTGCATCTACTGTAGTTTATCAGATATTTTTGATAAATACTGTATATATTTTAATGAATATATATTGATAATAAATATTATTTTAATCAGCTTTTACTTTTAATAGTAAAAAAAAAAAAGTTAACTTATTCAATTTTTTAATTTGTCACCATATTTTGTTTAAAATTAACCTTTAATATTAAAAATAAAAAATAGAAAAATTTTAATGAATATACATTGATAACAAGTATTACTTTAATCAGCTTTTAATTTTAATTGCCAAAAAAGAGTAAATTTATTCAATATTTTAGAGTGCTAGGACATCACTTCATGACATAGAGTTATATATTTTGCCTTACATCATAGCTTTACAAGCAAAATCAGCTCAATATCTATAGATATTATTTTTGTAGTGAAATCTTGCAAGAGGTTTTAATGTCTATGTGGGGGTTCAGCTTAAACAAAAACAACTACAAGTGCAGATTTCTTGGCATTTATTTACACAGTGATGACATTGCCTGTAACTATTGCTAAGCAATATTCTCCAACTTTTGATTTTCCTTCAATGAATTAAAAATTCCAAATTAGTCTGATGACAAGTTTGGCTGCACTTAAGTTGTTAATTTGTTCCTATGTAACCTTTGAATAAATAATATAAGCATTTTAGCTGAGCATTTTCCACTACTATGAGCCATACTTCAAAACATTTTTGGCTATTTTATGAGTTTTTGCTGATTACTACCTCTTATGGCAGAAACTGGTTTATTCTATGCTGGTTTTAACTGGTTATGATAAAGGGTTTCAACCACTTTTGCAGAAATTTACCATTTCTATCCAAATCCCCCCCCCACACACACACAACCAAGAAGTGCTAAGGTAGTAAGATAGTGATCAGTACAATCTGAAGGGAAAACTTGGGTGTGTATTTTGGCCTTCTTTAGTGAAGCATGCAGATTAATAAAGCATATATTTTTTTATGTCATATCATGGGCAAAATGTTAAAAGGAATTTAAAGCATCATTACAATAAAGTTCTGTGTGAAACTTGGAACTCTTCTAGTTTGAAACTTAGCAGTAGTTAAGAATGCTTTTAAAATTGTTGCATTTGCCACAGGTTATGTGCAAAATTCATGGATAAGAGCATTGAGATAGACAGTACACAGAATATCCTTCAATTCCAAAACCTGAGATCAGTGTGAGTTGCATGGTATAGGTATCATGTACAAGTACTCAAGTGGTTTTGAACTGTACAGCTATTGTGAAACTGCAAACCATCTGCTATAGAGCCCTAACTTCAATCAGTATTCTTTTATTCTCCACTTTAAGTTTACCTGAAAGCGTATCATTTCGGAGCAGTTGATTATGTCTGAGAAGCTATGAGTTTGTGACTTAAGTTTTCAGCATCTCAAATGAAGATTTTCTGGAATACTGTGAACAGTGACAGCAATTCAGGAATATATAATTTTGATCATGTGTCTATTTTGAAAGGGATAAATAGAAGTGGAATGTATGTTTAATGAATAATTAAGGTTTTTTAAAGGTCATTCTGTTTACTTTTAGGGCAGACTGTACACATTGAACTGGTAGGAAAAAAGTAAATCAAAATTAACATATGATATTATTACATATATTACTACATTAGTGTGTGAAAAGTTCATCAAAGTTATTAATATGGGAATATTATCTAATAGAGAGAACTTTTTGAGTTCACATAAATATGTTATAAGCAGAGAAAATTAGGAGAGGGTTAAACATAAAAAGTGGATTTTTGCATGCTGTGTTTGTTTTTTTTGTTTCATTATCTTAACTGAACTGGCATAATTAATTAATCTTTATGAAATACTGGTGTATAGAAATAATTCCTTTCTAAATGTGTTCATGAAATTTAGTTTTTGCTGATAAAGAATTTTTTAAAAAAGAAGTAATTAAAATTTTTATTAATGTCCTTAAATATCTTATTATAATGTATATAATTTATTATAACTCATTTTTAAAAAATCATTTTATTGAAATGTAAGGCAGAGCAAAACAAGCAATGCTTAGAAATTTAAAAAAAAAAAATCCAAAGTAATATTTTTTTAAATAATGTAGAAAGAAAAATGTCTATTCTTAACATTATTTTCTGATCTTCAGTTATACATGTGTGTAAAATGTAAGTCTGTGGACAAAACTGTTCACTATTTTAGTTCTTCATTAAAAAAATCAATATAGATTTAATACAACAAAATCAATATAGATTCAATTATACTGAAAATAAAGAAAATTAGCATAAAAGACACTTTCAGTGCTGCATAAAAATATCACCTTTGATAATTTAACATGCATTTATAATATTTAAATCATTTTCTTGTATGGAATTTCATAAGAACTTTCTTTGTAGCTCTTGCGGGATAAATCAGATTGGAAAGGTTTGGCTTCTTACTATATTAAAACTGTGATGCTGTGGGAAGTCTCTAAACATCCAAATCGTCAAGTCTGGGGTAATACTTTTATATATGAAAGATATTTACAGGTACATTTCTGTTCATGTTTGTAAATCTTAATGCTTTGTCTTTATTATCTCCGAATTTATAATATTTAGTACAATCATTGTGGATTATGTGTTATATATATGTTGTCATATGTATATTAAATAAAAATTTATATATTTTACTAAGAGAACTGCCAAACCTCTTAGTAAAATAAAGAGTTCCCAATTTTTCATGATATCCCATAGTCTTCTTGTAAATCTTCAGTTCACCTGATTTTTAATTTATTTGAATTTACATCATCTGTTTATAATGTAGTTCTAGAAGATCTGTTGATCATTGAGTGTCAAAGAAAAAGGTATGACTGTGAAGAACATTTTCATGACAAATTCTTGAAAAAAGCAAAAGCAATGATTGTTAATGTAAGCAATGATTGTTAATGAAATTTAAAAGTGTGGGAAATCCAGATTTTTTTCTCACCATCTATATAAAATTTTAAGAAATTTAAAGTAATATTTTTTTAATAATGCAGAAAGAAAAATGTCTATTCTTAACATTATTTTCTGTACTTCAGTTATACACATTTGTAAAATGACAACACAAATATTTAATTTTTTTATTCTGAACTTTAATTTAATATATTTTACATGAAAATCATGTAATAATTAAATTAATAATTTTAATTATGTCGTATAAAATGTCTTTACATCAAATGGTCCTTAAAGCCTCCCATTTTCATATTTCGAAGTTGGCAACTATGATGTGATTTCTTTTTACATGTAACAAAAAGTAGGTTAATCTTTTTTAAAAAAAGTTAGTGTGTTGACTGTCTTCAGAAACACAACTGTATTTTTCCATAGTTATGGCTCTATTCAGCATTTTTAAAGTTTGTTTTATGAATTCACATGAGAATTTGAAAATTAATAAGCTGAATGATTAGCATAAGATTAAACAAAATTATTAGTATTTGAAAATGATATGCCAAGCTTACATGAATCTGTCATTAAAGATATTTTTTTCTTTTAAATATGTAAAAGATTTGCAGTATGTTCAGATGGCAGGAAATTAAGTGAAAAAAAAGAGGTAATTACTCTTTTTAATGTGTTCAGTAAAAGAAATGTATTTACCCTTAACTAAAGATGAATAAGTTAGATAATTTTTGATAATTTTTTTGAGAATTGTACACTTAAAGCTTCTATGTCAAGGCTGTTTTCATTATTTATTTTTTGAATGACTATAAAAGCAACTGAAAAATTCTCTACATTTTGATTAAGTATTACGCCAATTCAATTAAAAGCATTGTATAGATTTCTAACTTAAATTTTATGTAATCATTGTTGTACTGTCTCATTTTATTTTCTGATTCTTACTATAAAATACCGAACTGAATATAAAGAATATTAGTCACATGAAAATCTCACAGTTGCTTCCATGAAATATTAATTTATTTTCTTATTACTGATTAAAAAATTATATAAGTAATTTAATTTGAAGTTGTAAAAGTAATTTTGAAATTTTACTGCAGTGTAGACTTGTCCAGTTTTTTAATACTATTACTGACTTTTTTTTAAATGAAATCCTTGAGAATGATTTGTACAGTTCTGAAAGAAACTTTTTAACAAAGTTTCCCACCGCTACAAATATTGTCCGCACAAACAGTTCACATTGGCATATTTAATCATACCGATTTTTTGCTTTGGGGGGGGGGGAAGAGAGAGAGAGAATTGCTTTAGAACACTGTGTTGTGAAATTTGTAAAAAAATGTCATTAAGTACAAGGTGTCTGAAATGGAACTATCATGCTACCAAGTTAGAACCATCATTTACTTCCAGTTCTATTACAAAAAGTCAGCTACAGAATGCCACCAAATCATGTGTACAGCTTTAGGTACTAATATTGTATCATATGACACTGTGAAGGTTTGGTACCGAAGACAAAGACAAGGACTATGGCATTCAAGAAACAGAGCGCTCTAGCTGGCCAGCTGATGGTGATGAGGTCCACCTGCAAGAACTTGTGGAAGAAGATCAGTATGCAAACACTCGAAAACTTGCTAAGGAGTTAGGCATTAGTGATATGTCTATTAGTTGCACTGAATATAAATAAAATAGAACTGAATAAAATAGTCATCGCATAAACTTGACATACGAGTTCAGTCTCTGGGTGCCACATGAGCTGACGAGAGCAGATGTGTTTGAGACTGCACTAATGTATTTGAATATCAATGCAAGGACAAAATTCTGGACTGAATCATCACTTGCAATGAAAAATGGATTTACTTCAACAACACAGGCCAAAAAGAGGATATAGTCTGCACACGGTGAGCCCATTGGCAGCGTTGCAAAGTGCAATTTGACTAACAAAAAGATTGTGCTTTGTATCTGGTGGGATTACTGTGGTATTTTCCACAAAGATTATCTGGAAAAAGGTAAAATGTTCGACAGTATGTACAGTGAGATGCTAGTCCGTGTTGATATTGTCTAGGAAAACTGTCGAAATGAGTTCCACCACAAAAACGTAATGTTCTATCAAGATAATGCAAGACCATATGTGTCTGCATTCAGTGGCTGAACTCTGTATGGACTCGAATAGGATGTTTTGCCCCACCCACCATATAGCCCCAAAACCATTCTTTCAGACTTCTACCTTTTTTCATATCTGCAGCTACATGTTGCCGGAACTGTCTTCATTCTTCACAGGATGTCCGAAATGAGGTTGATCTGTTTTTAGACTCGCTGCCAATGATAAATAATACAAAAATGCAAGTACAAATTGAATGCACTGAATCAAAATAAAAATGATCAAGAAAGTACAGTTTATGAAGAAGCTAGACCTCAAAGGAAAGAACTATGTACAGCAGAGGGAAAGGAAAATTATGCAAGTATTTTTAAAATTTTCAGAACCTAGCACTAAAAAGCTGGGGAGAGGAATAGCTGAAGAAATATCGTATTGCATGATTTAAGGCTACCAAAGTATTAAGTAAAGTCATAAAATTTGCAGAGCATAATAGTTTGAAAATAGTGGAGAAGTAAATGATCTTCATATTTTCATCACCTGCATTAAAGAATCTGTTATTTGAACTCCGAAATCATAATGCAGCAGCAATGTAGTGCATTCCAAAATATAAATTATGTAAGAATTATGCATATTCTGTAGTTTATTCTCCAGTATATTTTCAGTCATTAAATGCATTTGTTCTTGCTCTTGTTACTTATGCTCACTTGTCTGACAGTAACATCAGCCCGAGCACATGAAATTCCTTGTGGCAAGGAGCACAAGATACGCCTGTCATTGGCAACAGCCTTGAGCACCTTACAGGTGACAGTGCAATTTAGCTCAGCTCCGCCCCCAATTTTGATGGAGAGCACCCGGGGGGGCACAGGTCCGATCGTCTCCCACCCCTTTCCCCTTCTACCAAACCTCACGAGGGGACTTTTGGCTCGTTGCGTATTTAAAGTGCCACCATTCCACACTGACACTATACATTTACAAGCATCTATGCCTTCTCTGGGACTCGAACCTGTGCCCTTCGGTGCAGCAGTCAGCGACGCTAACCATTATACTGTTTGGGCAGCATTATGTTCGTGGAACTTTATGCGGAGCTCCATTTAAAGAACTGCCTGTTTGAAAAAATTAAATTATACATTAAAAGTTGCTTTTACAGCAGTATCCATTAAAGTGTGATAATCTGATATCATTTGATAATTCAGCGTTCTTGAAATACTGAACATGTCAAATTATCATGTTTTGGCACTTTCGGATTAAAGCAGCTCCCTCGGTCAGTCACCATAGATTAATTGCAGAGCTTAGCAAATATAATCAGCAGTTTTCTAACCTTCAACAGATTTGATTTTCAGACTGTTTTGATTTGCTCTGCTATCCTTGTGATACCTTTGATTCAGTAATCTTTTTTTTTCCCTCAAAAATGTTTCCCATTTTAACATAGAAAAGAAGATGTAATTGTTTTGTAATATTTATAATGTGTCACATTTAATTTTGTTTTCATACTGTTACATTTCTACAGGTTTGTGGATTTATTAGTGATTGACAACACTTGATGAAGCATCAAAACACAATTTATTAGCTAATATTACAGAATAGAAGTCCGAAGACACTTTACAGTCGTCGAAAAACTACGTCAAACAGGCTGAAACAATCAGCAGCACAGCTTTGAGTCAATCAGTCTATAACGGTGAAGGCAGCTTCACGGCAAAGCACTCAAGTACATCTCCCGACTCGGTTGATCACTCTCAGAGCTCAACGCATTCAAGATAAAACTTGACAAGACACTCTCCCGATGCACTAACTCAGGATACACTTAGTAGCCTCAACGATGCACTGCTACTCCGCATGCAGGCAGGGTTTTAGCCAGCCTTTGAGAACATTTTGGGCCAAACCAGTAAGAATTTGTTCCAGAATGTTCTCCATCCATCTATGGCATCTCGCCAAATGGGCAATTTTGTGCCAAATCTGGCAACTCTACATCTCCTTGCTATTTTCTGGCAAACCTAAACCTGCTTTACGAGGAAGCTATCTTACCCATAACAATACTCACTTTTGACAACATAATTTTGTTCTGCTGTTTATTATTTTCTTTTTAAGTATTGGTAACTCTCAACTTTGTCAATTGTGATTAACTGTGTCAATTTTAATTATTAGGCTTTTCGTGATATTGTTTGTTCTTTCATATTCTTCATTATTAATTTTTTTTTTCTAAAATGTTGATTCTTTTTAACTTGCTATCAACTGAAACAGGAGCAATGGTTGTCTTACAAGAGCATAGAATTTTATTTTCTAAGCAAAAGTGTGCAAATGACCATCAGATGAATTTATTTATAGGGAAGCTATGGTCAGATGGCAAAACTAAAGATGAAGAGGAAGGGCTCACTGATAGATTCATATTTTGGAGAATTTATGGGGTGGCAGTATGTAAAATTAGCCAAAATATTTTATTCTAGCAATTGCCGAATTATAACCTCTACAAATATAAATAAATGTTATTTCTTCAAAGGTAAATAAATATTATTTCAGGTTAAATGTGAAAAAATGTTATTAATTTTTTAAATAAATGCTACGTGTTATGTTCCAATTATGTCATCTTTAATCTTTTAAAGGTTTCCATTGTGTTTTTTAATAGTTACCAGATTAATTTTAAATGCTGCCAAATTTCACTTAAGCATATGCAAAAGTCGCTTTAATACTGAAGTGCCATGTATTACTGTATTTTCTTCTGTATCTGAATAATAAATGTTTTTCCCTTCCATTGCAGGTTATGAAACAACTATATTCACATTTGAAAAATAGGAATTTGCCTTTTTTCTTTTGTCCTCAATTGAATCTGCTACATAAGTTCAATGAAGAAACATGTGAAAACTGGAGTAACCGTCTAAAAGACATTATTTCATCTATAGAATCTAATCATGAAGCATTATTAAAGTATTACTGTTGATAAATATTTTTTTATTTTATATGATATATTTATTTTGAGGTTATTATGATCTGCTGTAAGGCTTCTCTCTTGCTGTATATGACTACCTATGAAAGGGATAAGTATTTCTTTGATATTAATATCAGTATTGCAGAGTTGCCAACTCTTCAAATAAAATTGAGAGATATCAGTTTTCAGTCATATCTCCCAATTTTTAATTTATCTGAATTTAGACAATTTCTTTTAAATGTAATTCAGAGAAATGTTAACTTTAAAGTGTCAGAAGGAAAGAACTTATTAATGACAAAAAAAAAATAAATAAATAAAAATATAAAAAAGTCTTAAGTCAATCATCTTGCTATGTCTTTTTGAAGTTGTTATTCCAATTCCTTTTCCAGCACATCCCAAGTCATTTTTCTGTTTATTTTTATTTCATCTCAACTGTTTAAATTCCTTAGATATATAGAAGTTTCCTTTGGTATGAAATTTTAAGAAATTTCAAAATAAAATAAAATAAGCCAAGAACATAACTTATAATTTGCTGTTCTAAATTTTAGTGTCATTTCATCAATATTACGTTTACAACTAGTTTAAACTTGGATTATGGTTTATAAATCAACTTGTGAAAAGTAATAAATTTAACCCTTCAAACATTACGAAAAATTTAACTTAGCTGCCCCTTCAAAATCACTTTTCTCGATTGAAAGAGCTTTTAATTCCTCCCTTTTTTTTTCATACTTCAAAAATGGCCAGCTAGGCAAATTAAAGATTTTAAGAATTACAAAAGAGAAAAATGTTAGATATATTAGATTTTAATGTAGTAAAATTCCCTTTTCATAAGTTCTCAATTTTGTTGAATAATACAGTAAACTGTTGCCATTTATGGAGTTGTGTCATTAATTTGTTGCGCATATAGCAAAAATGTTGTGTTTATTTCAAATTAAGAAAATATGTGTTATTTAACAAGCCTAAATATTGTTGTAATTAAAGTGAAAGAGTGAAACAAATATTAATTGAAAGGATTTTTATTACTACTGAATAAGTGTGAACATGATACAATTTTTATTTCTTTCTTCCCCCCCCCCTCTCCTGGCTGGTGATTTTTGGTTGGGACGAAGATTAATGCCATTCATTAAAAGTTTTGTGTGAAGGAGCTTAGAGATTTCCTAGTGTCTATAAAATGTACCCTTGTTTCTTCATTTGGGTCAGTCTACATTTTAAAATCAAATAATTCCCTAGCCTTTTTTAATAATTGTTTAATTTCTTATTAATTAAAGGAGCTTTATCTTCTATGCTACTAACCCCTTTCATTGTCAGCAGGTGTTATAAAGTTATCTAGCTCTTTATTCATCATTGTGAATTATTTCTATGACTTCATTATTAAATATATGAAAATCACTCACTATGGAAATCACTCACTCTCTCAGATTACTTTGCAATTGGTATGATTTCTTTGGCTTCTTTTTCATTCAGTGGAAATCCTTTAAAATTGCTGATAACTTCTGGCCAGCAAGCATTCTTTATTGATGAATGAGCAATGTATGAATGAAATTGTGACATTGGACAAATTAAATGGAAATAATTTAGATAATGAATATATGTGAAATTTTGTTCCTCAGTTCTGTGCTCAGCTATGATTTACTGTGTATAAAGGATTTTATTGCTGTTTTCTCTCATATGCACATTCTTTGGTAGTTTTGTCCAGCAGTATCCTGAGTAAATGAAACTTTTTTTAATGGCCAGACTCTTATTAAGCATTGATCAGTAAGGCTGAACGCATCTACCATTTAGTCATCTGACTGCTGAGAAATGTTGTTCAAAGTGCATCAGAAGACAAGACAGGTGTTATTACAATGAAAAGGGGAAAATAGATAGCTACAAACATTCATGCTTTCTCTGGGATTCAAATGTAGGTCCAACATTATAGCAGCTAGTAATGCTAACCATGGTAATGAACACAGGATAAGACTACCAAATACGAATAGTTTAGCCTAAGTTTGTTTTCCAGTGTGCGAAATGGCTGGTGGAATAACATTTCCAATCAAATAATTCAATTGAAGAAGTCTTCCAGATAGGCTTAATGTTCTGAGTGCTTTGCCATAATAAATGATCTAACTTAATGTTAAATCCTATTTCAGCAGCATTTACATGTGCTTCGCGAGAATTCATTTCTTATGCTTTTCTTGATAAGTTGAAATATTTGATTATGTGTACCAGAATTTTTGTCATAGAAATACATGCATTTTATATATGAATATTTTATACAATTTATACAATAAGAACATTTTATACATTTAACATACATGCATTTTATACATTCCATAATATGAAGTGTTGTCTAAAAGTTCCCTTGGAAACGTGGTGTTGAAGAACAATATGTGTGCATTATATATTTTATTAGGAATGGGCAAAATACTTTTTTTCTGATAACAGACTATCAATGATTCAACTGCTCCAGAAAAAGTGGTGATGTCTGCAAGGTTTATGCATTGTTCTTGTTGTATACATAATGAATTTTACTGTGCAACAGTTTTTGACATCTTATGACATAATTGCTTATTCATTATTGAATTGTTATTTAAAAGTAATGTCAATTGATAATAACTTTTTTGTAAATGTTTTTAATCAAATACTGTAGTCAGGACTTTATTTGAATTTTATTGATGTATTTTCCTATTAAGAATTTTATAATGAGTGTATCTTGTTTTATGGATGACTTTTTCTGAAGTAAGGAATGAAATTTTGATCAGGTAGAATAATCTAATTGTTAGGGAATGATATATATTTATGTAGTTATTTTTGTATTAGCAATTAGAAAGATAGGTGGTTTCCCCCTCCCTTTTTTTAAGGGAGAGGGAGCTTAGGATGGTGGGTTAGTTTGTAAGGGCTGCCTGACTAAAATAAAGGAGGACAATCTGAGGGATAGCAGCCCATTGCACTTAAGTTATCATAAAAATGCCCATGTGGGCAGCCTGTTTGCTGATGTTAAAATGCAGGTTGAACTATCGGTGTTTATTGATGTCATCTTAATAGGCCACATTGGTGGCCTGTTAGGATGAATAGAGATTTAGCGTTAGAATGACACATTTGATACCTAAAGCTTTGGTCACATGATGGTTGTAAAATCATAAGGAGTCTAATCTGAGCTTCGTTGGTTAAGCAGCCAGACCTTGATGTGTCACAAAAACTGGTTTAAGGGTTTTGCGTAGAAGTTCTGATTTTCAACTGTATGCCAACTTAATGTAAGAGCTGCCAGTCGCAGCAAAGCAAATACTGGTCAGTGGTTTTGTTGGGTTAGGTACCCATTTACATATGCATAATTTTCACTTCTCTTATTGGCTATGATTTAAATCCTGCTAAAAAGGTGTGATTGTACTAAATGGCAAAACTTTCATACCAGGTTAGTTCCCAGCAACTTCTTTCTCCTCCTCCAAATGAAAAAGAAAACTGAAAGCAAAACTATTTTGCACTGTAAAAGAAATGTGGGAAGAATCTAGAGTAATACTGAGCATTCAAACAAAAGATGATTTTATAAATGCATTTTCTCATAAGAATACCACTAGAATCTGTATTATTTTGAAATGAAGAATGCAAAAAGAATCTCACGTTGTACTAAACATTCTAATAAAAGATGACTTAAAATGCTTTCCAATCATGGAAATAACACTAAGTAACACTAACATCAGAATCAATGCTTACTTCCAGGGGAGAAATCTGGAAAGAATCTCAGGTAATATTGAGCACATTAGCAAAAGATGACATACTGTGCTTTCCAATGGTAGGAATAAGATCAGAATTAGTGTTTGCTTGCAGAGAGAAGTCCCAGAAAAATCTGATGCAGTACTGAACATTCTAGATTCAGTATTTGCATTGAAGGAGAGAATCTTTGAAGAATCTCATGCTCTATTTGATTTTATTAATGGTAGCCAGTCGTTGGAATAACATAAAGTTGGAGTTTGTGGAGTATTTTTTAAGGGGAATTGGCTCATATTCACATTAAACATGGGAAAAACCATGAAAACCAACCTTGCAGACAGCCCATACACCTGTGCTCAAACCCAGGAGAAACTAATAATGTTCAGCAGTCTTTAACCACTCGATTACTGGAATAACTCTAGGATCAGTGTTTATATTATAATAGAGATATTTTTTGGCTGTATTTTAAAGTGTATGTGTGTGTGGATTTTTTTTTTTTTTTTTGGTAAACTTTTGGATAATACTATATAAATGTAACTTCTGGTAATTCCAATAGTCCAGAACTATGGAATATCCACAGTATAAAAATTTCATTCTCCAACTCATAATTTTAGCGCAATTTTTATATGTATTCAACATACTGAATTAATAAAGGAACTGAAGAATTTTATTTGTGTTATCTTTCTTAGCCAGTTTTTTTCCCCATGCCAGTTATTCCCTATTTGCATTCAAGACACACCACTTTTCAATTTTATAATAAAACAAAAGTGCTACACATTCAGCAAGAACTGTACTTCAGATTTAGATTTACGTATTTTTTACTAAATGGTATCAGGTGACAAAAATTGTTGTAAACTAAAGGCCTGCCGTTAATTGAATCCTTCCTTGAAGAGGAGTCCTGGATCTAGGATAATCACCTAAGAGATATCAGGCAATATTTTTAAACATCCAGAAAATTTAATTCAGATTCATTGGTACAGAATATATTATTATTTCCATACTTCAGAAATACACTTTTATGGAAGTGTGTGTGGCATTCTTTTATCTGCAGATATCCTTCTATATATATATAAGATATATCTTTCTTAAATTAGAAATTTAATGAAATCCCTTTATAACAGCTTCATATTGAAGAATCAAATTTTCTATATTACAAATAATGTTTCCTTTAGTTAGTTATCCTTAATCATTGTATATTAGTTATAATTAGTTAAATATGTGTTAGTTATTCAGAAAGTAATTGTATTGATGATGCTTATATCTTTAAAATGGTGAAATGTGGTTGAATGATATGCTCTTTATACACCGAAGTGCCACTGAATTACGCATAGACATGGTTATGCGAATTGTATAGCACTGCACCACTTTTATGCTCACGTAAAGGCGCTGTGGTAACTGCATATATAGCTAGTACTGTGGTTGTTGTCAATCAGTCGTTTCGACTGGCAGTATAGGTTAAAATTTCTGATTTAGGCTTCTTTCATCACGGACAAAAGAAGATGCTCAGCGCATGAACTATTCAATTTCTGAAATCATTTGAGCTAGGATTTTAAAGGTTGACAGTGTCAAGCATGTACCGAGAATACATGGAAACTTGGGAAAAAACTAGCATTTGAGCAAACTACAGAGGACAATTAGCTTTGAACTAGCATGGTATGAGACAGTTCAGCCGTATTGTATGTAGCCAGTGAAGCCAAACATTAGCTCAAATTACCACCCAGCTGAATCAGGGCACATGTCGTACAGTCCGTAAGCAGACTTTGCAGCACTCCCTTCACCATATGGGCTTCAGGAGCCTTAGACGCACGAGAGTATCATAGCTTAATGTATGCCATTGGGCTGCACTTCTTGCCTGGACAAGAGAAAATAGACTCTAGAGGACTGGAAACAAGTAGTATGGAGTGATGAATCTTGATTTCAATTACTTAGTGTTGACGGGAAGCTGAGAATATGGCATCAGGTTCATGAAACCATGGATCCTGCACGGCCAGGTTGGAACTGTACAAGGCCATGGCATCTCAGTCACGGTCTGAGGTGTTTTGTTTTGATAGTGTTTGGGATCTTATCTGTGCTAACCTCCCTCAGTGCGATTCAGTACATAGAAATGCTTGGAAATCAACCCTATCCATTTATGTTGTCATGGCATTCACACGGAAATGAGTATTCCAGCAAGATAACTGTACCTCTCGCAAATTCCAGTTAGTTACTGCATGGTTGGATGAGCATTCCTCTCACTTCTCTGTCATGAATTGGCCACCTAGAAGCCTGACTTAAATCCTATTGAGTACCTTTGGGATGTTTTGAGGAAAGGTGTGAAAGCATAATACTTAGCATTAGCTACCCTTCCTGAAAGGATAGCTCTAGCCAATGTTTGACAAGCCATTCCCATAGAACGCTTTCACAAACTTGCTGAATCTATGCCTCGTCATGTGGCAATCGTTAACAACGTCATAGGAGGCCTATCTCATTATTGACTTACTATCTCTAATACAATGGCATTTCAGAGTAAGTTTGTTATGCATACTTTAAGAATTTATTTAAATAAATTGCACATAATTTAAAATTTAGAGGAGAATTTGCAGGTTACACTTAACATCTTTTTAATACTTAAGGAAGTTTTTCTCTCTCTCTCTTTGCATAACATATTTATTATAGGTTTTCATGACTTCCATAACATACAAAATATATCAGCTTTTAACATCTAACTTCGAAAAAATTAAAAAATATATATTAAGGTATCATAATTTTATTCCTTTCTAATCAAGGCATACAATTAAAATAGCAAAGGAGAAAACTGCACATTTCAGATCATTTCAACAAACAATGTTAAGCAATGACAGATTTTACTAAATATGACATTATGAAAAAACTTTTTAATATTCACACATGCTATATAAAAAAATATTACAGTTCCTTTTCACTCTTTAAAAATAGAAGGATCTTTAGACAAGCTTTTTCCATTCCTATTACAAAAGTGCAATGATAAGGTATGATACGGGGCATCCATTGCAGGCACATTTCAATATTTTAAAATTTCTAAGTTTTAAGATTGAGGCTCATTGTCCAAAATTTCAAATGACAAAGTTTTATAATGATGTGAACTGCAATATATATATACTTTTATTCTATAACTATCTCCAGAGACTCATACACATGCAATCTTATCAGGTCCTTAAATCCACAAGGATGCGGTTATACACTTACAAAACTTTCATATAGTAACATAAACTGTGTGGAATCTTATGTCTACAGGAACTCAGTTATACATTTATAAAGTGAGTGGGATATTAAATCTACAGGCATTCAGTTACACATTATGCGCGCAGGCACTGTTGCAATATGTTTCGTCATATAGCGGTATAAATTAAAAGTCTGCCAGGTCATACCAAAAAACTACTTATTCTTAAGAAAAGGCTCTATAAAGAGATGTAAAAACTTGAGCATCCTCTAGATAAATTGATAAATCTTTTTAAGTTTATATAACAAAAAATAATTGTTATTGAGTGTAAAACATAAATGTGCTGTCCGCGAGACTGCCGGCTATTCTCCATCCCAGATGCTTTTCGGTCAGACACTTAGTCTACCTTGAGATCTCTTTTTTGGTCGGTCTCCAGATGCACTTCCATTGCCTGAGGAGTGTGTTCAAGATCTCTAAGCACGATCTGAAGTGGCAAAATTTTACTGGAGAGCGAGTCAGCTAGGCGACGGAGAAGGCGAAGACCAGATACGAGACGAGAACTACAGAACATTGATTCAGCGAAGGCGACAAAGTATGGTTTCGGAATCCGATTCGACGGAAAAGAACTCTGTCCTAAACTATAATCACCTGGGACGGTCTTTACACAATCTTAAATAGGCTGAACAACGACGTAATTCGGATCTGAAAGTCATCAAATTTTGAGCCTAAATATATTCACTACGACAGAGTAGCCCCTTACTTTCTGCAATGTAAATAGTATATATACTAAGACATAGTCTTGTTCGTAAATGTAAGCATTTATTTATTGATTTAGTGTTTGATTTGTAGCATGTTATTTATTGAAATTATTATTATTACTTGATTTTCCTTAGTTGCAAGCATGGCTGCCTGCCCAGGAAATGTACTGCTCGGGACGTGCAGTCCTTGGAAAGAGGGCAGTGTTAAGAATTTTGTATAACATGAAAAGTCTGAAAGAAGGAAAACTGCGCCGAAAAAATAAGATTGCAGCAGCAGGTCAATTTAACAGTAAGATAAATGGTTATCTCGCTAAATTTGCAAGATTTCGCCAAGCTGGCGATAGTTTTGGAAACTAATTTTTTAGTCCCCGAATTTGGCGACAGTTTGGTCCGGTCCATGTATAACTGTAACTGGTACTGTAATTGATCCCTATGTGTAATTGCAGCCATATCCAGCCCTTTTATGTAACCTTAACCATATATGTCTTCCAGTAATTTCGAAAAATGAAAGTTATTAGAGATTTCTCAGCGGCCGAGGGAGAAAGGAACTATAGCAAACCGGAAAGAGCATCAGTTTCCACTAGTGCCTGCGGTACTATCTGTTATCACGCATTGCCATGGAGAAATTTTTTTAATTTTCTTAGTGCTGAAATAACTGCATTTGAACTCGTTTAGGAAGAGAAACGCCGCCAATACCATAATTGCCAACATTTCTGTCGTTCATCGGAGGAGCGCAAACTTGCTCCGAGATGTGTTAAATTATCATTCCCGCGTAAAACTGCGAACTGAGCAAAAGTCATTGAAAAACCGACGTGTTGTAACTGCAGTAGTGACCATCTAGCCAACTTTCTTTTTTATCCCGAAAACCACCTCAAAAATCCCAAGAGCCGCGTGGTGGAAATATCCCCTCCCCAGGACTCAAAGTGATAGTGAAAGTTAGTGAAGAATAAAAGTTATCAAACGGAACATTTAAAACACAAAACTTTTAGTTAAATATTTCTATAAATACAATGCAAATCGTCTAAAAAATGTGCGAACAGCCTCTGTAAGAGCCGGATCTTTGAATTCAAGGAAGTTTGAGGGCCGCAACTAGATTTTCCAGAAGTCACCAGTCCATATTTAGGTCATTTTAAAACTAGTGAAACAAAATTTCAAATGGAAACAAGCGTCTAGTATCATTGTAAAGAGAGAGGAAATAAATTAATTACTTTCTGTTGTATTGAGCAGTTTTAGTTTACCATATTCTATTTGCATAAGAGCTGTACCATTCGCCTGCGAGAGTCATACGCGGCTCTCTAGCCGCTCTATGACCACACCTGAGGAGTGATATTAGAATCATGTTTAATGAATTTTAATACCTCTGGAAATATTTATGACAAGTATCGTTTTAATGTAATCTAAAAGTGTTTTAATTTAATTAATTACATATATTATTCAAAAATAATATAAATATTTAAAAGTTTCAGAAATTCATTTATTGCTTACAGTTTATTAAGGAGTTATAGACTGATTAATAAATTAAAGAACTTTGGTTTTCTTGGAATGGCAGTGCTTCAAGAACACCAATGCCATCGACATTTGAAACCGTAAGATTAAGTAATTAAACAATTACAATTAAAATATGAAATATCGGAAGAAACCCACCTTAGGGGATTCTGCAACAATGATGCGTCGTTAACTTGACGATGGTCTGGAACCTTTTGGAAAACACACTTTTGAAGGCCTAGGAACGATTTTTGTAGAAGCTACCAGAAGTGCTGGGCAGCTTTTAAAATATCGTTGCGTTGAGGCAGTAAATTAGTTCGATGATTCAGTTCAGAATAAATGAGCTTTAGACTTTGCCATTGGGTTATTTAGTAATCTGAAATATCTTCTTACCTTAAGATGAATTTCCTCTTTATTCATTGTTCTCCTTAAGATTTATAGCTTTTTACCCTCCTACGCGAGCTGCGGTTTTCTGTCTTTAAAAGGAGAATTTCCGTAATTATTAAGGATATACCGACAAACACATAACGCGGGAAACTGGGTAGTAAAAATGTTGGATTTAATCTCATCTTCCAACAGCCTGATGATAAAGCTGAATAAAAGGATTATGCGCATTTGAAACAACATTATTTCTGAATTTTTGTTCCCAAGTTTATACGTAATTTGTAGCTTTTTGAAAAGCTTAGGCTGGAAATAACACGTTCCTCTTCCCATTCACAGCTGCAATTAGCGTGAATCCTTTTTTTGCTGACATACATATTTAAACCTATTGACTGGAAACTCGCTAAAGCAATTACTGACTTGTTTGTGTATTCCTCGCCTTAACTTATTAGCGCCAGGTTTTGAAAATTTTTAAAAATTAGCGTAATTTCTCCCTTTTTTAGTACATTTAGAGAATGGATTACCCTAAATTTTAGTATAATGACAAAGTCATATGTTCAAATTGAATTTTCTATGGTGAAAACAAAAAGGGAATTAATATAATCATAAATTTTAGAATCCTATTTGTATCAGAGGAAGACTCTAAGTATATTCTTAGAATTGCTCAAAATACACTCATGTCCATAAGTTAAGGATAATTCGGAGTCACGCGGAAATCGAACTCTAAAATAAATATATCACCTGTAAAATCACTACACACATCTTCAAGAATCATATGCAAATTTCAGGAAGTAACCAGATGACACCGATGGTACGTCACACTGACAAGAGTGATATATAAGGAATACAGGCAAAAAAGTAAAATTGTTCGAGGCGCTTTATAAGCATTTCAGTGCAATAACCAAATAGTTATGACGCAAAGAACGCATTTGGATGATTTTTTACGTGGTAGAATTATCAGCCGTTTGGAATGTGTGCGTACCCAACGGGAAGTATCAGACGAACTTGAAATTGCCCAGAGCGTCATCTCCAGGCTCTGGCAACGATTCCAAGATAATGGAAAGGTCAGTAGACGTTACAGCACAGGTCGCCCCAGAGTTACAACGCCGAATGAGGACCGATATTTGGCAGTTACTGCCAAAAGAAACAGGTGGTGCACAACCTCAGACCTGTCTCGTCAGCTCTCTTCAGCCACTGGTACGACAATTTCAAGGCAGACCGCGTACAGACGCTTAGGGCAGATTGGTCTATATGCTCGTAGACCTGTCAGATGCGTTCCACTTACTGCAACTCACTGTCGCCTGCGGTTAGCCTGGAGTAGAGAACATGCATTGTGGACACCGCAACAGTGAGCTTGTGTGATGTTTTCCGACGACTCCAGGTTTAGCTTGCAGTCTGATTCTCGCCGGACTTTCATATGGAGAGCTCCAGGTACCCGTTACCACCAAGAAAACATCATTGAACGACACCGTTACGGTGGTGCAGGAGTGCTCGTTTGGGGTTTAATTCAAGCCAAATCTATCGGGACGTCATTCTGGAACAACATGTACGTTTGTTTCGGGGCGCCATGGGCGCACAATTTGTGTTTATAGATGACAACGCCCGTCCTCACCTTGCAAACATCGTAAGCGAATGCCTTCAATCGGAGGATATCACCCGTATGGACTGGCCAGCATTCTCACCGGACTTGAATCCGGTAGAGCACGTGTGGGACATGCTTGGCCGACGAGTTGCAGCCCGTCAACCTCCTCCTACATGTCTACCGGAACTTCGGAGACCATTGCTTTTTAAGTGGTGTAATATATCCCAAGATCAGATCGATAATTTGATACTCAGCATGCCTAGGCGTTGTACGGACTGTATTGCATCGTCTGGGAGGCATACAATGTATTAACAATCATACCAACCATGTAATATTGGTTTTTTGTAAATAGATGTTTTTTGTAATTTGCTCCAGGGAGAAAAAATCGCTAATTTTTTTAATAATATCAAACATAAAGCATCTTTTTTTGCTCTTTACCTTTTGTTTAATAAATAAGCTTTACAAATAAATCATAATTTGTTTTGCTTCTAACTCTTCCTTTGCTGATTTTGCATTATCCTTAATTTATGGACATGAGTGTATTGAGAGAGACGGTTTTAAAGAACAACGTTTCTTCGGCTAGCTTCTTGACGAGCTAATCAGCAGCAATTGTTAATGTTGCTTCCCCCCCCGTTGAAAATACGCATGCGTTTGGCAGTGATATGCTTTAGATGTGCTTACTTTTCCGACAGGGCAAAAGTGACATCAGGAGTGACAATTTCTGCTCCTAGTACATTTTGGAAGTCATTTTTTTTTCTGACACTCGCTAACATTGCGAAATGTCTTTTCTGATACTTTCTTCGAAATATTTTACGAAAGCCCTATATATAAATATACGGAGCTGGATTAATCTGCGGTTAAATCCCAAAGAATGGGCTGGCTACAGGAGCGTTTCTGTGGTTTACCGTATATGTAATGTAAATATAAGACTATTTCCCTTTCATAACGTGAATAGGAGCCAATTCCCACTTTCAAAGCCCTTCATGGAGAATTTTAATGCTCCGCGAAGATACCTCTGCCCCTTAGACAGGTAATCATAGTAAGCATTGCTATTTAATGCAAAGATTCCCAGTCTTCTTCCTAGTCTGATGATGCATATAACTAACCGCTATAATATTATGCATCCTCCCTCATCCTCCGCTCGGGTGGACTCTTCTGCTCTATCCACCGTTTAAATTTCTTGGTGTAAAAAGGTGCTTAAAGGCTAAAGAAAGGGAGTTTCTAAAAAATGTCCGATTGCCGGTGATAATAAAAGGTGTGGAGCTCAACAATATTTAATTCTTCGTGAATTCTATTACTTTTTATATACCATAAGGCGTTTACAGTCTGTTGCAGAACACGTTTCTGTGCGGTTTGAGCGCTGCGTGCGTAGGGGTTGGTAATGGATTGAATGCACAAGTCGATAAAAAGTTAATAAAATGTATTCTTTTCACAAGAAATAAAACTAAATGCTGAAATAGTTCCTCAGAGATATTCGTACAATATCACAATATCTCCAACGTTAAACAGAACTCAATTCAAAACAGAGAAAGTTAATCCAATCTCACAACGAATTTCCTACAATCAGTAACAGCGCTAAGTAAACAATGCAGTTCGCTTAAAGCAACAACTGCTGACCTGAGGTGTTTTAATTCAGCTTTTAATAAGCTTTTTAACTATTCACTAGAACATTCTGGTAAAATCTATTTTCTTGATTTTTCTGGATGGCAAAAGCAATTACAAGATATTTATTTATTGAATATTAAATGCACGCGCTCTTGTATTTTTTCAAAAATCGTCTGCGTTGTACGGGAAAATAAATTGATTTTAATTACAATTCTAAATGAATAGCTAAATAAATACAAAATCCGTAACAGCATTGTTGTTTAATGCAAAGATTCCCAGTCTTCTTCCAACTCCTTAAGGTAGATTAAATAATTACTACTCCTTAAGGTAAATAAATGATCCATATGACTAACCGTTATAATATTATATTTTACATTAGACATCCCTTCCCCAAATTAAGCCGCTCGGTTGGACTCATCTGCTCTAGCCACCGTTTAAATCTCGTGGTAAAAAGGTGTTTAAAGACTAAAGAAAGGGGGGTCGCTAAAAAACTGTACCATTGCGGTGATAAAAAAAGGTACGAAGCTCAACAATATTTAATTCTTCATGAATCCTATTAATTCTTATATACCATAAGGCGTTTGCAGTCTGTTGCAGAACACATTTCTCTGCGTTTTGAAAAGCTATTCGATTAGATTATAAAGTGTTTTCTCCTTTCCGCATGCCTTCGTGGTGTAATTGTAACCATACTCGACACGTATTCGAGAGGTCCCGGCGAAGAAAATGTACACGTGTTATGTCTCCAGCATAAAAAAAAAAAAAAAAAAACCTAATGATTCTACAAGTTCTACATGAAAATGCGCAGACAGGACAGACATAACATAGCGTGAGACGGAGAATGGATTTATAAATGAGCAACTTGTTCAACAGGTAGAACGCTAGTTCAAGCAATCTTGAGAAAGCGTTTAGCTTTCTCACGCACGAAACGCAATGGTAATAGATGTAATTTCTAGGATCAATATCAGAGAATTTGTGAGGATCACCTGAAGATTAGCCCAGGCGAAAGGTGTTCCGAAGAGTTTGAGATTATTAGCCGAAAGGGGCTTTGTCCCTGAAGGACTATTGTTTTCGTTTTGCGATTTTGCGTCGGAAACATTAAATCTCGGTTCATTTTTCAAACTGTTGCCACCAAATATTGCTGCCCTGTGTTATATTTAAAGAAATTAAATAACGAAGAATGCGCATAAATGTATGTATGTTTCTCGCATTTTTTAATTAAACGACGGTACCTAGAGCCATCGAATTTTGAATAATGTAATCCTGCTGCGAATATGGGCATCTGGAAGACAAGATTTGAAGTTTGGAATTTGTTTTATGATCGATTTCGTATTTTGTAAAAACTTTAAGGAATTTTTGATTAACAAACTCAAGGATTTCAAAGCGAGCCATGGCAACGTTGTACAGAAAAAACATTTTTGTCTTCAGCACGTGAGACTGTGTATAGGAAATTTTGAAGATATACTCAGTTTAAAATTATTTTGCGATATTGTTCTTTAACTGAATTTTATGGTTTAACTGCGAAGAACAAAATTTTTAATAAATAAAGGTAACACACAAAATGTTAAAAAAAAAGTCCCTTTGGGCGTAATTTAAAATCTGAAACATTTCAGATTTTTTTATTTTTATTTACTTTTTTCTTGTTGATGAACATCGCAGATTTCTCGATATTGATTTGAATTTTTCATTTTGTTAGCCAAGCTTAATGCTTGAATGGGAGTTTGTAGGTGCTGTATAAGAAATGGATTTTGTCCCGGGATCACTATGTCGTCGGCATACATTCGTATTCTCATTCATGCGTCAAGGAAAAATTTAACAAATAAAAGAAAGAGATGAGGTTATCATTATTTATTCTCAAGTTGTGTCCCGCTTGGGAAGTTTTCTCTGAAAATTCAGAAAGTTTTCATAAATTTTCATTTTGATTCTAATTAAAATAAATTATTTAATAAGTAATTAAACAGAATGTTTTTAAAGAAATGTCAGTTTGAAAATGTGATATTTAGCTGCCAATATATTAGAATTACAAAGTGTGACGAACAAAAAATATCTTGCAGGTACCAAACTTTAGATTTCAAAGAGAAAATAAATAAATTTGAATTTTTTCTTTGGATATTATTATTATTATTTATGTATATTTTCGTAAAAACTAGTAAAAGAAATTTAAAATTTATTTAAAATATTTTGTCAATAAAAATTTTCATTTTATTAAAAAAAGTAAGAAAGAAAGAAATTCTGGCCCGTCAGCTGTTTTTACATTCGGCATTCGGCGTACATGCAGTTTAAATTTGAGACCACTGATGAGACTAGAGCATTTTATGTTAATTAACCAATAATTTTGATTTAAACCTTTACCATAACTTCTCCTTACTCCGCACAGGAATGCAAATTAGTCGGAGAGTATTTAATTAGAGTATTAGAATATTTAAACTGACCGTTTTGAATGTTTCAGTCGTTAGAGCTTTTGGCAGCGTCGCCTGCAGTTTACGTTATATTGCCTAGCTCTGCCAGTGAATAGCCCGCTTTAGCCATTTGGCTAACCGACGTTAAAATGCTCCATTAATTTATTGAGAAAGCTTAAGTAGACTATTTTGTGTAGTGTCCAATTGCATTACCTTTTATCTGAATCTTCCGCTTCATTATTTTAAATACCTGTAAGCGGCGGAGTTTATTTTTACTCACAACTTATATGCTTTCTGTCCAGCTAAAGATTTAATAAAAAAAAGTTACTTGCGACCTTTTTAGGGTTTTGGCATAATATTTTAGACGAAGCGGTAACTCAGTTCTCAGTCTCATAGGGTCAGAAGGATTCTTATTTAATTTCTACACAGGACCCTATAACTGGAGCCCAACGTAGGACCAAGAAGGAAAAAAAGCAGGGAACATGCCAAAGTTTAAAGGCAAAGGTCAAGTATCTCTCAGATATTGCTACCGCTCAAGTAAGAAGCAAAAGCAATTTGAAGGACGGCGGAACTCGCTTGTTAGTCTAATAAGGACTTTGATTTAATTCCTATACAACTAAAACCCTATAGTTGTGTAGTTGTAAAGTTACAAAGAAACAATCAAAATACTTTTCAATTTCCCGATTTCTTCTTCAATTGCAATACAGCCTATCACAGGCCAAAGCTGTTTCAACAAACTTCTTCCAACGGATCCGATTAGTCGCTAACGTTCGCCAACGATTTAAAGTCTTGAAATCTGCCTCCACACAGTTTAAGCCCTTGAGATTTCTGAACCGGAATTTTTTTACAGGGTGAGGTAGTTAGCCCCACGCCCAACCCCCTACCTGAAGGCCCAGTTCCCTGATATAAACCTCAGGGGCAGGGTGTCCGGCTATGCACTGGACGCTGGGTAATTTTAGTCGCCTTTTATTGTGCCCCAAGGCAATATTAATATACTTTCTCTGTGGTGAAAGTATTCAGATAGGAAGTAAGTAAAATAGCGCTTACCTGAATCATTGGGATACGTCAGTTGTTTGTTTCGGAATTTGTTCGGGTTGTTTGTTTCGGAAGTGTTCGAGTAAACTGTTTATACAACATAAAACATCAAGAGTTCAGGATCAGCTTTTTCTATTATATTTAATCTGTGCACAAGTTTTACAGAAACTTTATAACAAATGTCAAAACTAGGCATCCATTTTCTTCAGAATTTAAAAACCAACAAAAAGAACACACATTACATCATAACTCCTCGAGCGCGCGGTGAAAAACTTACATAATCTTTTCCATTCAGTTCACTCCGTTACGCGCGTGTATGCGAAAAACTGAATTCAAAGGTGGAAACATCACATATCGCAGCACCTCTTACGTCATGCATGAGCTGCATTAGCACTATTCTTTCACACCCGATCGCCACACGAGTGAATTTCCCGATTTAAGTTCAGTCAAATATATTTTGGAGAGAGCCGAAGGCGTCAATTAAGAAACATTGCATTTCATCAAAAACCAAATTAAAAAAAAAAAAATCTGAAATGTTTCAGATTTTAAATTACGTCCAAAGGGACGTTTATTTAACATTTTGTGTGTCACCTTTATTTGTTAAATACCATGTTCTTCGCACTTAAACCATAAAATTCAGTTCAACAGCAATATCGCAAAATAATTTTAAATTGAGCATATCTTTAGAAATTTCGGTACACGCTCTCACGCGCTGGAGATAAAAATGTTTTTCTGTACAACGTTGGTATTGCTGGCTTTGAAATCTTTGAGTTTGTTAATGAAAAATTCGTTAAAGTTTTAGAGAATATTGTTACGAATTTCA
>KK118532.1:170501-182346 GCA_000611955.2 Stegodyphus mimosarum
AAAAAAAAAAAAAAAAAGATAAGAAATGAATGATATAATTTGACTTAATTAGATACAAAAAAAAAAGTTAATTTAACCCAAAATGCTTTCACTATGTAATAAAAGCAAAAGGAGGACCCAACAACTACTACGCCGCTTAATGTGGCTTGTCCACGACTATTTTAATAATATTGAACGATGAGATGCATGTGCACTTCAAATAACAATGAAATTTAACTAATTTAATATAAATATAACCAGAGGCACGTAAATTACATAGTATTTTAGTTAGAAAAGGCCAAAAAAAAATTAATTAACTGTTTTTCACAATATCTTAAATGCAAAAGCTTATGGAAATTATTTGACTGATCTTGAACACCTAATTTTAATACTTTGGAAAGATTCCTTTCCGAGAGAGAATATATCAATGTGAAATTAAAAATTCGGCAGAAAAAGCAACCTTAGTAGATGTTTTCATGGATTTCGCCTCCTTCTAGAGAAACAAGGAAAGGAGGAGGGATTCTGCAGAATTTTTTTCCTCTCCTGAAGAAGAGGGACCTGTATCTGACCCAGGTCTGGCCGCTGTCAGAATCGATACGGTTATTCTAATTCTAACCATACTAAGGCAGATTATTTTGCTTAATTTTAAATGGTTGATTAAAATCGAAACCAAGCTGTTTGGTGACTTGATCCTTTACTTGGTGATATTTTTCTGTTACTTACCAATTTTTGTAATCTATTTTGACCTTATTTGGCGCCTTTGTTTCAGTTTAATCAACCAATTGTTGCAAATATAAACCCTTTAGTACAGCTTCTCCTTTTCTGTAACCCTCACCATGATGTAAATGGATCTTTTGGAAATTTTTATAATATATACGGGATCTTCCAGAGCGATTTTAGAACGATTTCGATAAAGAATTTAAAAGAATAAAAGCAAATGCTTTCGAATAAAAATTTCTTGCAACAGCTTATTATTTGAAATGAGATATATCGTCTGCTACTTTTAAATTGATTCTTCTTTCAAACTGTAGCATGTAAACACGCTATGGGTGGATAGGTACATTTTTTGCGCATTTCGAAGAGAAATATTCCTATTGCATAATTCGAAAACATTGTGAAATGCATGTATTAAGACATTAAAGTGCAAAATAAGCAATATTATTACTCGGGAAGGGAAAAATCGTTAATTATTACTTCTACATGGAAAGAAGACTTCAAAGGAACACGACGTACTGTTCAAACGAAAGGGTACGTGCTGTTTCTTATGTTTAATTTTTTAAAAAAAGTTAAATCGCTTAATTTAAAAAAATGAAAGTTAAATCGTTGGTAACAAGAGAAAATACGCTAACTCAGAAATAAATTTCGAAGTCTTTAAATACATTTGTAGCAAAAATAAATTAAATAATAATTCAAGATTTACAATTCAAAAAAGCTAAAAAACATAATGCTCACCAGCAGAACAATTTGTAGAATCCTGTATGAAAACTATTTACCAGAAGATAAATGCAAAGAGTAGACCTGGTGAAGTCGCGCTTCGCGATATATACCAGTGATCGTCTTGACATTACTAAATGCAAATATACTGTGACCTTTGATGAAGCATGGATTTACCTAAATGACTTCAACAACGACAAAAAAAAAGAAAAAAAAAGATCTATTTATTATCAAAAACAAAAAGAAAAAAAAATTACAAATCTGGTTCCGTCAATGCAAAGAAAGTTTTTGTAAGGGGTTTACGACTGTCGCAAGATTCTCTTAAAAATTAAAAATGAGAAGAGTTGGAAAAAATTAACGTGCTTTCCAAAGAAAGTTTTGCGTCCGATATTTCCAGAAGAAATTCCATTTCTTTATCCCATTGACTTTCAAAGAGTGAAATTTCTTCAAGACAAAGCAACAAGTCATACTTCGAAAAGTACCGCTGCATTCCATAAAAAAAAGTGAAGACTGGTACAGTTATTGCATATATATCTTTTCAATTTATCCCTCCGAAGTTCCCTGTAATTTCATCTATGGCCTACTGTGCCTTTGGTCTCTGGAAAAGAGCTCTTTCTAAGCGCAAACCCATCACGATTGCTGAATGTAGTGGAAGAGAAATGAAAATCAATATCCCTGGGAGTTTTACGAAAAGCCCTTTTCATGGAAATCACGATGAAGTTTTATACTAGTCCAGAAAAAAGTTCCAGGGATCGAACATTTAAAAAAATGCTCTTTACATTTTAAAGGATTAATTAAACATCTCATAAATAGTTCTGAAATCGTGTAAACATCCTCTGCATTTTAGCCAGGGGTGACTTTTCTTCAACTTAATTAGCCATTTTTTATCATTTAAACCTTTTATTATAATTTCTCCTTTTCTGTAATACTCACCAGGATATGTGTAAGTCTGACCTCATTGGATGACTTTGCTTTAGGTTTTAAAAGTTTATTCCGTAATAGTTTGATTATATTAACCGAACTGGTGATCACAGTGAGCGAAGTGGTTCCTCTGTTTTTGTGTACAAATAGACAGAACTTCAACAGTTCGATAACAATATCCGAATGATAACGTTAACCGCGATGATATTTTAAGTGGCGTCTACTGTATTAGTAGATAAATTTTATATATAATTTATTAAGGAATAGAGTAAAGGTATTACTTAAAAAATGCTATTGAAAAACTTCTAACAGCCTGCGTATGTAACTGTTGTATAATAGATGTTTCGCACAAGGCTTCGGAAGTCACTGTATGTAATTTTTATATTATCCCTAATTCAGCATTTAATTACTGGGGAATCAGCTCTGATGCGAAATCTGACAAAGAATAAAAGTTAATAACTCTACCTACTTGAGAAAACCCTGAGGATATCAATTATGCAGCAAAAGGTGCGTCTTTTCCTTTTCAGAAAAGACACGACAATGTCGACAAGAGTCACCTGCCGCCATTACCAGAAGCGAAGAATTTTTATTTAGTTACTTATTTAAGAAAGACTATTTCCTGCTCTTTTGTTTTATATATATTTTTTTTAAATCCCATCATGGTTGCTTTTTCCTTTTTATTTCTTTCTTCGTTACTTAGGTATATTACTTTTTGACATGAGAAATGTTATATTGGTCATTTAAATGTATGCAGAAGAAAAGAAGAGACTTCGAGGCCGAATTCTAATTCGCATTTTTCAAATGTCTCGTTTCGAGTCGTAATTTTCAAAGATGGCTTTTGAATAAAATAAGGATTATTACTTCTCTCTAACCATTACTTCTTCTTTAACGTTTTCAATTGAAATGTTTCTTGGAAATGCTGCCTTTAAATCGAATAGTTTATAAGCCAAAAGAAAAACGAGTCCTTAAAAAAAAGAGAGAGAAAGAGGAAAGGAGTGTTGCCGGTTCTAAAAAGAATAATAACAATAACAATAAATTTAAAATTCTGCTAAAAACAGTCGATTACAAATACAACTTGCATAATTTAAAACCGGAATTTGTATCTGGCTGCGGCATTTTGCTTTGAATTTAAAGGCGGCAGACTGCTATTCAATAGTACTTTTTTTTTCTTCCAGCCATTTGGGCAAGAAAATTGTGGCCTTTTTTCGAGGAGAAAATGGCACCTTTATTTCTTTTCTTCTCTGAAAATAATATATGTTGCCAAAACTTGCAAATAAATTATAATAATAGTAATAACATAGCTTTTAAGTTTTCTTAACATTTTGTTACATTCTTAAAGCGATATTTTACAATGTCTCGGTTGAATTAACAACATAAAAATACGTTCTTCACGTTAAAAAAAAAAGCGTTTTAGCAAATACAGAGATCAGCTTTTGTTATTATTATTTTTTTCTCCGGAAGATGTAAATTAGGTTATTGTATAAACTGTTTCTGACATACTCTAACATTCATAAAAAGGATTGTTAGATCTTTCAGACTAGGACACATAAAATTCATCTGTGCTCTCACTGTATTGTTCGAATTACAAATCCTCCAATATGCTAGGCTAAACATGCTACCACTTACACTATGAGAGTAAGTATGGCGGAATGTGGTAATTCTTTAAACTGAGGATTCCTAACCTTTTTCTTGTATCAATCTCTTTTAAAAGAATGATTTTCTTCATCGACCTCCTTACATTTTTCTCTACGAGATACATCATACAACACAATTATAGTACAAGTAATTGCCCACAAATAACTTAAAGATAACAAATAGACTAAGAATATGAAAAAAAGTTTTGAGAAAAAAAAATTATTTATTAGATTTCATTCGTTATCTTTTGCATTATTATTATTTTTTTAATTTAAAAAATATAACAAGTTTTCATAAACAAAATTCAAAGCTAGAATTGCACATAAGTTCGATTTTAACTAAAGGGATGGTTGCACTTCATGTACCGATGCAATTTTTTTTAGCATTCGGCATAAATTACTTGATTTAATTTTTAAATCCCATTTTCAAAAATATTCAACCTCTTTCTCGTTTTCCGCACTAAATTATTGACTCGACTAAAGTTTGCTTGTACTAGGTAAGGAAGAAAATTTAATAATGTTGGTGTAACATTTTATTTTCAGGTATTTCTGTACGATGACTTTTGAGTTACACAACTTAGTGTACCCGTCTTTTTTGAATAACTCTTTTGCTTGAAATCATTCTTAAGGGCAATCAACTTTTCTTGTATCATAATATCACAGAAGATTGCAGTTCCGCTCTTCTATGAGCTATGATGACATCCTGACAAACATTAGGTATATGTTAGAGAATTTCCTGTTTTTTTCTCTCGGGAACAAACAGCAGTGTCCGGACACCCCTTGACGGTATATCCGTTATTCACCTGGTAAAAGAAACGAAAACGTTTGCTTTTGTCTGAAAAATGCCGAGCGAGTAAGACGCATAACGCGTCGGGAAAGCTGTTGTCTTTCCTCTTCTGTAATAACGCAGTAATGTTACTTTTAATTAACCAAGAAAGCCAATGTTACGTTTTTTAGCCCAAAGAGCGTTAGCCCAGAAAGGCTATTAATTTCGTTTTGGTATTTTGTGGCGTTTCACTTTTCATATTGTTGCCACCAAATATTATAGGCCTGTATTATATTTAAAGAAATTAAATAATTAAGAATCTGCATAAATATATGTATGTTTTTTTGCATTGTGATAAAACAACGGTACCTAGAAACATCAAATTCTGAATAACTTCAGAATTTGACCAAATATGAGCATCTGAAAGCGCAAATTTGGAATTTGTTTTATTATCTATTTCTTATTTTGTAAAGCATTTATGAGTTTTTGATTAAGAAACTCAACGATTTCAAAGCGAACAATGGCAACATTGTACAGGGGAAAAAAAAAATTCTTATCTTCAGCGCGCAAAACTGTGTATCGGAAATTCTAAAGATAGGCTCTTTTTAAATTATTTCTGTTGAATTGAATTTTATGGTTTAAGTGCGAAGAACGTGATATTTAATAAATAAAGGTAACAGGACTTCTATTTCTTCTAGTTGATTTTGCAAACATGACTGGAGTCCTGAGTAGGAACAGGGAGCTTACTAAAAGCTATGTTCGTGCGTTTGTAGAAGATACAACAAAGATAAGAAGGGTTAAAATTACCCTTTATTTGCTTACCCATTTTCCAAACGTTCCCACACTTCGGGATACAAAGACCAACCACTTGTGGTCTGAACGTAAAAGAATATAAGACTACTAAAATTTAAATAAGAGCTAACTTTTAATATTTTACACAGATGACTAGCATTAAGACTGGCCTTTTAAATTACTACGTCTATAGCACGCAAACTGCGGAAAACTACAATACGTCTTTAACTTTCAAGAGGGTTAAAATCTCTGGCCTTGAAGGCGGACAGTAACTGATGGCAAGCTCGCCTGAAGCCTCGTAGCAAGAGGGCTCTCTCTCTCTCCTTCTACCTCTTGGCAAAAAGCCACTACTTAAGCGTTAGCAAGTACAATTTGCATAAACATATTCACGCGTTAATTCTGGCTGGAAATAAGAGATGATAGTAAAGTTTTAAAAAAAAATAAACGTTAGTTAAACTTAAGATCCTTACATACTCCCCACCAGCGTTAATAAGTTTTGAAACAAAGGTCTAAAGGACCTTGTTGAAAACTTTTAATTCTAAATTCGAAGTCTAACGCGAGACCAATCTTTTACAAAAACTTCTCAGTAAAACTATCTAACCTAGAAATTATGTAAAAATTCAGTTTTACAGCATTTTCTCCAGGGACAACAATTCTTCATCTGTTACATGACCTAAAAAGAGGAATTTCTTGTCTCTTATTGGAAGGAAAACTAGTTTAATCAATTATCAATTTGTCAAGTAATTTAAATGGCAAGTAACATGAACACGTATATTTTTCTTTTCCTTTTAAAATTCCATTCTTATTTCATTCATACCGTTATTTAATTATCTCCCCGTGCTCTCTGTCCCGTGTTGTAAGGAGAGAAATACCAAACAAGGGCATGTCTATGTACAAGTGTTCAACAAACGATCAAATCAAAATACTACAATCAAAACACTAGCGTGTTAAAATTCCACATAACAAGACCTCAGAACACACCTTAGATTCATCTCTAAACCCTGAGGTACTATTCTAAAATAAGTGGCTAACTCTGCAGTGTAGCCTTAGAGAGCCTAACTACATTCATTCATTCAAATTTAGCACATACTCACAATGAGTTAAGTTGCATTTATGCTGTCACATTCTTTTAACTCAGCGGTTTTAAACTTTTACATTCATATAATGCTTTCACTTTTAACACATCACTGTTCTTCTTAAATTTTAACGGAACAGTTCACATGTATATAAAGAACACATTAACATGCCATTAATTCTACACATTTGAAAACATAAACTTTCTCCTATTGAAAGCAAGTCCTGTTTCTTTTACATTTAACAAGTACATTTTGCAAGTCCTTCAGACTAAAATGTCTTTTCTTAACAGGATCTTTTAAATAAAGCTTTACACAATAGTTTTAGAATGTTAAGGTACTTTTCTTATACCGTTACAAAATCTTTTACAATACTGAAGTATTTACACTTTACTATTATACAATAATATTAGATTACTCGAGAGTAGTTGAAAAACATAGTAACAAATAGGTAAAACTCATTTCTCGCCTTTTTGGTGATATAGGTAGATCTCACATGAGGTAAAACTTCTTAAATTCTGCTACGTGTACTAAGAAGAAAAATTAACTTAAAATTTCAAAGTAACATAAAGTTTTACTTATCTTTTTGATATTCAGATATCTGTTTAGCCGCCCAATCCTGGAAAGTAGCTAAGACCATGGTTTGATTGATCCTCCTCCTTGACCGGGTCCAACCCTGTCTGTTTTCTTTTTGGGCGTGCTTGATGCTTCTTGAAAAAACTTCCTATCCGTTGGTTGATTTCCGGATCACTTGATAGGTGCTGTCCTTGGAGGCCTCGGGACATTTCTCGTCGATTGTTGTCGAGTTCTGGCGGTTTGCTGTTCGAACTTTTGTTGCCTTGAGTCTGCAGCTGGCTTTCCCGGGTCAATTCGTGGATACTTGCTGCGTAGAATCCTTTCTGAGGGTTCACTATTTCTTTTCTCATAGATGCTATAACTACGGCCATTTCTTCTCGCCCTCTTCGTACTGTTAGAATTTCCCTCTTCCTCCTGCTGGAGCCGGTCGTGCCCTCTCTTTTCTGGTCGGGGGAGTATCTTCCTTTTCTTGTTACCTCCGGTCTTCCATCGGGGGAGCTTTTCTTTTCTTGTTTATAGCTTTCCTTGTGCCTAACTCTGGCGGTCGTTGTTGTTGTGCCATGTCTTGACATGGTGCCTGCCTTGCCGGATCCTGCAAAAGATCTTGAAAATTTTTCATTTTCTTTCGATTGTAAAATTTCTTGATTTGGTCGATATTTGCCGTAATGTTTCACCATGCTTGTCTTTTAAGACTACTACAACGTGGGTTACTTTTTCAATACTGTATAGCCCTACAGACCGTGGGCAAAATTTTGCTCTTTTATCTTCCGACGCTTAAGTGAATGTTTCAACTTAAGGGCTTCCTCCCCCCACATTATAACTTATACTTCCCGTCTTTTTCTATCACAGTACAGTTCTGTTTTCTCTGCGAGACTTCAGTTTTTCCTTTACTTCATTAATTAATTTTTGCATATCCGACATTTTAAATTCAGGCGCCCTTTTCTGAACATAAAACAGTTTGTCTAGAGTGGTTATAATCTCTCTGCCTAAAAATAACTCAGCAGGAGTTTTGCCCGTCGTGTCGTGTTTGGCAGTCATAAGGGCGAAAGCTAATTCACTGATATAGTTATCCCAGCTTTTATGAAAATTTTTAACATAACTACGAATAATTTTAACTATTTCTGTTGACCCGTTTCGCTATATTTGATTGCGGCCGATACGGGACCATTTTTAAATGACGTATGTCCAGTTTTTGACACATATCTTCAAAAATATTGCTTATAAACTAAGGACCATTATCCGATATAACTTTTAGTGGCGCCCCGTATTTTAAAATATATTTATTTAAAATAGAATCAGTAACTAATTTTGCAGAGGCTCGTTTTAGGGGAACAATTTTGGTCCATTTCTAAAATGGTCAACCATAACAAGGAGATACCGACTTTTATTTAACTGACTTTTCGGGAAAGGGCCCAATAAACCGACGTCAATTATTTCATTTGGAAATTCTGATTTAATGCTATTTAGAAACCCGGCCGGGAGGAAATTAACATAATTAACTACCTGGCATGTTGGGCAAGACTGGACATACGCCCTCGTTAACTTTTGCAGTTCAGGAAAATAAACTGCTTCGCGTACGCGTTGGATGGTTTTCCGAATGTCACCATGAGCTGCCAAGAGCGAATCATGCAATTCCTGTAATATATTTAATCTAAGACTAGCTGGGATAACAGGTCGAATTTCATTGTTATTATTCTTAGTTTTCGTATAAAATAATAGACAACCTATAAGTTCGTAATGGGCCGCCCTATTTCTTATCGCGACAGTATCTTGGTGGCTAAAGTTTTCAGAATCTCTGGAAAAATCATGTATATTTTTTAATTCCGGATCCTTGCCCAATTCCGTTATTACGGTCTCATGGGAATGTATCATCTGGGATGTGAGCATTGCCACTTTAACACTATTCCCTTCTTCATCTATCTTGATCCTTGACAGGGCATCTCCTACGACATTTTCCTTTCCAGGCGTGTGTTTAGTTATCAAATTATATTCTTGTAATTTAAGTGCCCATCTTATTAGTCTTGGCGATAGATTCTTTCCTGAATATAATCTAGCGGCCGCCGCATGATCAGAGTAGACCGTTACTGGAGAACTTCTAAAATAGACCCTGAACTTCTGTACTGCTAACAGAACTGCAAGTGTTTCCCTTTCTGTCGCTGAATAATTTCTTTAAGTATCATTTAAAGTACGACTAAAGAATGCCACGTGCTGCCCATTTTGGGAAAGAACCGCCCTACGGCATAATCCGAGGCATTCTACATTTTATCATTTTCGGGAAATTTCAAAACAAGGGCTTGTGTTAACGCTTGTTTTAATTTTTCAAAAGCGGTGTTAGCTTCGGCTGTCCACGAAAATCTTGTCTTCTTTCTTTTTAACTTTAATAGCGGTTCGGCAATGGTAGCAAAATCCTTTATAAGGGACCTATAGTTTAAGCAGAGCCCTAGAAAAGGAGCTAGTTTCTTCGCCGTATTAGGCGGCGGATAATTCTGAATTGCAATTATTTTTTATTTGTCGGTTTCGATGCTTTTCTGAAAAATTTTATACCCTAAATAACGTAATTCCTTTGCCGTAAATTTGCACTTTTCAGCATTAACTTTTAGACCGGCCTCATTTAACAATGAAAACACCTCTTTTAAGTCTTAAATGTGCTGTTCTAAATTATCACTAGTAACAATAATGTCATCCAAATAAATAAAAGTATTTTTCCCGAGGAGGGGTCTTAAAACAATGTCCATACAACGTTGAAATGTTGCTGGCGCGCCTAACAGGCCAAACAGCATACACAAAAATGCGTAAGTGCCAGACTTAGTTATGAAAGCGGTCTTTGGTACATCTTCAGGTTTAACGCCTATTTGAAAATACCCATGTTAAATCTAATGTCATCATATATTTAGTGGAAGTTATGTTTCGCAAGATTTCCTCAATAATGGGAAATGGATAAAGTGGATACTCAGTAACGCTATTCAATTTGAGGTTAATCAATTTCAAAACGTCACCTTTTTGGGTGTGTAACCGAGTAATCATTATTCTTCTTACATAAAACAACCGGGCTCTCACAACTACTGGAGATGGGCGTGATAATCTTTTCACTTAGCATATCTTTAATATGCCATTCTATAGTTTTTTATTTAGACTTGTCATAGCGGTAACCCTTGCGGCGAACTGGCTGTGAATCTCCCGTATTTCTCCCGTGCGAAAGAAGCCGCAGGAATATGGGAGCCAAGATGTACGAGAAGGTAAAGATCCGCCGAGGCAAGATCCATTCTCTTTCAGGAAAACAGGAAAACCAAGTGACGATTGAAAGATCCCGAGGGAAGGTCCGGTTACTACAAGGAAAAGAGAAGGCCAGAATACCAGAACCATCACCCGACGAGAAAAGCAGGCCGATTCAACGCCAGAGGTACGAAACGAAAGGAGGGGCCGGAGTGAATACCAGACGCCCGAGAAGACTGAGAGTTCGAGGTTTAAGATCTCCCACTTGGCAAGAATTCTGTGAGAAAAGAATGGAAGATTATAGAAACCAAAAAGATAAGCGACAATTTTCCTTGTTTTCTATTTTGTATTGAAAGTTCAATTTATGTCATGTGTTTAAAGTTGCTAAATACTGTTTAAAGCAAGAAATTAAATTCGCAAGTTGGCGAGAATGTAGTTGTAACTATTCGTTAAACATAAAAGATTTTTGAATTCGGAAGTTGGCGAGAATTTATTTTGTAAATACCTTTCTTTTGATAATTCTCAAGTTACCAGAAACTAATTCGTGAATATGTTTAGTCGAAAGCCTTCAAATGTGTTAACTTAAAGAAAGATTGTAGCAAAACTTTCTTTAAGTTAACAAAATTGTAAATTTTGTATAGCACCTATAACGAATGATGTACAATGAATTTTAAAATATTGCATGTTAAAATGTTCTATTGAATGTACAAATGCTAATGTCAGCTTTTAAACTATTGTAAAAGTTAAGCTTGCACAAATGTAAGTTTTTGTCAAGCATGACTATAAAAGTACGTTGTATAAGAGATGAATTGAATGAAAGTATAGATTTAAAGTTAGGCTCTCCAGGCTTCACTTAAGAATTTAAATTAAGCTCTATGTTAGTACATTAGATCTAGTTTTGTGTTTAAGGAGTCTTCTGGGATCTGGAATGTCAAGCTCTAACAAATCTTAGCTGTTGGATAGTTGGTAGTGTATCTTCGCAATAGCACAACAATAAGACGCTCATTTCACTCAAAACAATTTCTGGAGAGCGTGGGGGAAGAGATTTTAAAGTTCGGTATGAATGAAAGTGTTTGAGGACCAAAAATAATTTCAGTAAAGAGTGTTGGTAACGAAAGTGGAAATTATTTGTATACGAACACCACTAGTACGATATCCTTCCAGATAATTTGGGGAAGAACCAAGACTATATAAACCTGTTCAATAGAGAAGAAGATGCTTGTTCCCAAGTCAATTTCTATAAAAATGTAAATGTAAATTCTTAGTTTTAGTATAGCTTTAGATATTGTGTAAAGTTGACTCTAAACAGGAAAAGTTTTAATGATCAATTGAAGAACTACTGAAGAAGAATTGAAGAACCACTTGCTACAAGTTTAAAACTTTGAGGAGAAAGAGTTTTGTAGAATTTACACTCTTAAACAAGGTCGTTTTGAGACCTTATTCTTCGAGTAGTTAAA
>KK118532.1:182357-231591 GCA_000611955.2 Stegodyphus mimosarum
AGGGAAAGATGTAAGGTTTATCCTAATTTTATTAACAGTAGTTTTAAGTTATGCACCTTTTCTATCTATTCTAATTTCAGCTTACAATTTCCTACCAGAATGTAATTTCAGAAACGCAGTTAAGACAAATGACTAAGAGTATTATTTAAGTCGATGTTACACCGACCGAGAGAGAGAGAGATTCTGATTTTCCTGACTAGCTCGCGTTTGCCTTTTGGCTACGTTCTCTTTGAGTTACTACGCTCGGCCATACTTTAGGCCCTTGCTTGGCTTCGCCGATTTATTTAACACTTAGGGGCCAACTACTTAGAAAGCTGATAACTTCGGCTATATCTTTCAGATAGCTTTAGTTAGCTTAGTTTAGTTTAAATTTATAATTATTTAAGTTCAAGCCCAAGTGGAGGCTTTGTTGTATAGTTAGTTAGTTAGGAGTTGATTGTAATTATTCTGAGAAATAAAGGGTAGTTAACCCTTCTTAAGTCTTACGTGTTTATTCTCACACTTAAGCGATTATTCGCTTGTTAGTGTTTGTGGGGTTCTAAAATTGAACATAGAATTAAATAAGTAAAATCCCACGAGTTCAGCCTTTAGATGTGTGTATCAATAAATCATTCAAAGAAAATTTAAAACAACAGTGAATACGTTGATATCAGAAGGTAAAGAAGCTTTACAAATGAAGCCAACTGCGTCATGCCAGTTTAGAAATAATGTGTGAGTATCCACTCACATGAAATGAAATAGAAACATGGAATGAAATTAAACCCGACATAATTGAAAAGTCATTTAAAAAAATGTAGTATATCTAAGAATCTAGATGGAACGAAAGATGATTATTTATTTATGGATCGGAGTAACAGTGACGGTGAAGATGAAAGAGAATTCGATGATGTGCATGAAGATATAACAGTAGACGAATATAACGAAGTTTTTATATTATCCAATTATGAAAATTTTTAAGTTCATAAGGTACGTCATTTCCTCTAAATAAATAGCGTTTAGATACACGTAGAAATCTAATTTTTGTATGTTCATCTTTTCAGTATTTTCATATCTATAATTTTTGTATCCGACATATAACGCGCACCCATAAATTTCGATCATATTTTTTGTTTTAAAAGTGCGCGTTATGTGCCGGAATATGCGGTAAATCCAAGAATGCATTTAATATTTATAAATGGGATACTTTGTTCTCAATCACATGCGAGTTTTAAACACGAAATTTGAAAAGTTTTGGATTATCTCATTAATACATATTTTCACCAAAATATGTTCTGTAAATTATATATTACTTCCCGTTTATCACTTTAAGGCAAAATCCAAGGTGTAGGTTTCAAAATCTATAAGTTGGCGGTAGGTAAAAAGAGTATTCAAGTCTTGTATTCGAATCAGGGCCGATCCTAGCAGGGCGCAAGATAGTGCTCAGCACGTGGGCGTCCAGATTAAAGGGCGGTGAAATGATTATCAAACATATTACATTCCTTAAAAAAGAGCGGCCAGTTTTAATTTGCACGTGTGCGGCCAACGATCTAGAATCCGTACCGATTCGAATAAATGAATTTCGTGATTCAAAATTTGTATCTTCAATTTACAGCTTTACAATTGGCAAAAAATATTTCAATAACATTTAAAATATTTTATATTTTCCAGAATTTTTCTAACTTAAAACTAATTTAAAGAGGGAAGGATTACTCCAAGAATTAACACAGATAAACAGTAGGTACGAAATGATTCTGGCACTGCTGGCTTTTATATATATATATATCAAGAAAACTTTTATAAGTCGTGACTAAAGTGAATAAAACTAATCCTTCCAAAGTTTTCAGCTTATTTATCATTTAATTATTTTTACCACCCGCCAATCTAAAATGTGGTTAAGAAAGATAATGTTTTCAGCAAAAATTTGATAGTGAATTTTTAGTGAGTAACCATGAATTAGGGTCTTGAATGTGTGTGTGTGTGTGACGAATTTTTCGTTCACGATACTCTTATATCAAGCTTCCAGAAATTTCTGTTTTCCGTATAAAAGGTATCTGTATTCATATAAGCAGTTGATTAGATTTTGGCCAAAACTGCCCAACCGAAAGTAGTACTTATCCCATAACAGTTTTTAACGGACAATGGAAATTTTCATTTGTAGTTTTGAATATTTCATTTGAAGTCCATACCTTTTTTGCAGCAATCAATATAACATATTGCTGGATATATAAACCATAATGTATCTTTGCAGCTGATCATTGCAGTTGCATTGTTTACTGATACCTTGATTACTGAACATTGTTTACTGATAGTCTAAAATGGATAAACCGGAAGTGATACTTTACTTGAAGCCCTGAATAGATTTTCCTGAAAAAATATATTACAAAAAATTAAAAAAAAAGAAAATCTGAAAGGTTTCAGATTTTAAATTACTTTCAAAAGGGCGTTTTTAAATATTTTGTGTGTTATCTTTATTTATTAAATATCATGTTCATCGCACTTAAACCATAAAATTCAGTTAAAGAACAACATCGCAAAATAATTTTAAACTGAGCATATCTTTAGAATTTCCTATGCACAGTCTCGCGCGCTGAAGATACAAATGTTTTTTCTGCACAACGTTGCCATGGCTCGCTTTGAAATCCTTGAGTTTGTTAATCAAAAATTCGTTAAAATTTTACAAAATATGAAATCGATAATAAAACAAATTCCAAATTTCAAATTTGGGCTTCCAGATGCCCATATTCGCAGCAGCATTACGTCATTCAAAATTCGATGGCTCTAGGCACCGTCGTTTTATCGCAATGCGAGAAACATACATGCATTTATACACATTCTTCATTATTTAATTTCTTTAATATAATACAGAGCTGCAATATTTGATGGCAGCAGTTTGAAACGTGAACCGACATTTAATATTTCTGACGCAGAATCGCAAAACGAAAACAATAGTCCTTCAGGGACAAAGCACCTTTGGGCTAAATATAATTCAAAACTTCTCAAATGTGGCATTTAAAACGCATATGCATATAGTTTAAATATAAAAAAATACAGCGCATATTAAGGCTATTTTTATTACATAAAGTTGTAGCAGAAAATCATCTTTATGACCGTGTTTCATTTGCAGCACTTCAGAACTCTTGTAATGCAGGCATGTTACCAAAATGCACTTTCTGTTCTCTTGCACTGTTCATGATGACGAGGCACGAGAGCAAATAGCATATTCGCAACTCCTATTGCTTTACTTCTTATTGATCTCGGAACGCAGTAGTCATCATTCAGTTGTAATTTCAACAGCTTCCGAGCATTGTTTACTAATATTTCAATACTGGGTCGATATTCATGCAAATAAAAGTGAAATTAGCTTGACTGAAACTGTAGAAAAAGTATACAATAAAATTAAATTAAGGTGTTCGTTTTAAAATATTTATTTCAATTATATCATAAACACTCAATTTTCTTTAATTTAAAAGTCAATTACATAACATGTTATTCAACTGGCAAATAAAATATAACTTTTTATAATAATAATAAAGGAGAAAAAAGTCAGAATGTTGGTATAAATTTAGAAAAAACAATTTTGCACGTGTCCAGTTATAATGCCTCATAAGGTAGTTCTCCCGCCTTCTTAGCCTGCCTTCATGGTGTAATGGTCAGCACTCTCGGCGCGTATTCGAGAAGTCCGTGGTTTGAGTCCCGGCGAGGGCATTGCTCATTTTCCATCTCTCATGCTTTACAAAAATACTTGATGTCTCTACAACCTAATAAAATATAATAAAAAATTTCGTATCACTAAACTCAGTATTTATTGGAGCAATCAATTAGACATTGCTTACAAACGTTCCACCGCAAGTGATATTATACTTGAAGTTGGCTGCGATTTAAAATATGGAATTGGAGGGTCATGTGCTGAACACATCACATCTTGTATATTAGAATTCAAAAGATTCGAATGATATTTTTGGATTATTGTTTATCGAACTGTGAAAGGAGTAGGCTTATATAGTCCTTTACCAGCACAATTTGGTGCTTAATTGAATAAAACTGGATAAAAGGGATAAAAAGAAATTTGGATTTTCCCCCCAAAGCATGTTCATCGAAAATCGCGTAAAACAAAGCTAAATCGTTACAACTCATCTGAATATAATCGATTTCTGTTTTTCGTAGTGGCAACACCTGGACGATCAATCTCAGGAGCATTGAAGAGACAGCAATTCTTTTCTTAATTGCCGTATCGTGCAAAATACCTGGTGATTATTATTATTTTCTGTAGTCCTATATAGTTTCCCAGGAACACCCCACAAATGATGCATATTGTGACACATGAATCGTCACAACGTAGACATCGTAATCTGTGGTTTCCGGTTCATGCCGGAAGCATCTTATTTCCTCTTCTTCCGCTTATTATCCCGACTCCTCCAATTTCTAAGTTTTCTCTTCCTTTTCAAATGCGGTATCTGGACAATCCATCACTTCTATTTTTTTTTTTTTATTATTATTTTTTTTTTTCTGAGTAGAGGCCGCTTGCAGTTTAAAAGGCAACTTTTCCCAACTATTCCTAAACTAATGCTTTTCCCGTTATGTTACTTCAAGTTATGAATTATTTGTGCCAATTAATGAACTAGCTTAGAAAAAAAATCTTACAATAAAAATAGAAGAGAAAGTAAGAAGAGAGTAAGAAGTTAGAGTAAGAATTAGAGTAAGAATAGAAGAGACAGCGTAGAGTAAGAAGTATGAATATTCTCTTTAATTTTTTAACCTCGCTCGATTACTATTAAAAAACAGATTAGAAAAGACTTCATATTAGACCGACATTTCGAACAAGAATTTGCCAGTAAGAATCTTAAAAGTTAAAATATATAAAAAATAATAAAAATTAAAGAATTAAATTATAAATTAAATTTTTCTCTTTCATAATTTGTCTTTGATAATTTAATTTTAAAGATATATATGCATTGATACATAACTATTAGAAACCTAGATTGTGTTTAGAATTAAAATCTAAATTTCTTGAAATTGGAAAATTTAGCATGTGTTTCAAATATCAAAAATTTCCTTTTTGTAAAATAACTTAAGCTTCAAATAATTCTGTGGATCGTCCAGTCATATCTCTGGCCGATGTAGAAGAGAGAAACGTTTTATAGTTTATGAGATGAATATGCATTCGGACTAACATGGGAACGTTATATAACTTCTGTATATTTAAAAAAAATGAAAAATGTATAATGAAATTCTGTAAAGATGTATAAAGCTTTTAATTAGATCTATCATGAAGCAGATGCATTTTTATTTAATTAATCACATTAAAAAGTAAAAGAATAATATTCTTAAGAAAGGCACCTAATTTTTAAATATTTTAGTTTGTTAATTAATTACAGAGAGATTAAAATATGAAAGAATAGTATCTTACGTTTTTCCGAAAGACTCGAACGAAAAATGAAACAACACATTTACAGTAAACCGTACGAAATCATAATTCGAGACTAAAGCCCTTTTGGGCTAAAAATAATAATAATAATAATAATAATAATAATAATCTGAAATGTTTCAGATTTTAAATTACGTCCAAAGTGACGTTTATTTAACATTTTGTGTGTTACCTTTCTTTGTTAAATACCATGTTCTTCGCACTTAAACCATAAAATTCAGTTCAACAGCAATATCGCAAAATAATTTTAAATTGAGCATATCTTTAGAAATTTCGGTACACACTCTCACGCGCTGGAGATAAAAATGTTTTTCTGTACAACGTTGGTATTGCTGGCTTTGAAATCTTTGAGTTTGTTAATGAAAAATTCGTTAAAGTTTTAGAGAATATTGTTACGAATTTCACATTTATTTGGCTATTTATTTAGAACTGTAATTAAAATTCCTTTTTATTTTCCCGTGCAACGCACGCAGACGATTTTTGAAGAGAAAGCTACGTCAAAAAAAAAACATGCATACATTTATGCAGATTTTTCCTTTTTTAAAATTTAATGCAGAGCGATAACATTTAGTGGCAACAATTTTAAAAGTGATACGCCGTTTTTGTGTTTCCGACGCAAAATCGCAAAACGAAAGTAAAATAGTCCTTCGGGACTAAATCCCTTTGGACTAATAATAATAATAATAATAAAGGAAAGCTTAGAAACCATTCTGCTTTTCTGCTCTGAACGTAAAATACCATAAAATTAAGATATCAATATATTTGAAACGTGTAGTATCGTCTGCAAAAAAATAAAGAAGCTTCCAATCTATATGTTGTTAGTGTTCATAAATTTGAAATTTTGAACTAAAAAGCATAACACTTATTTCGAGAAAGTGGAATGCAAAAATCCTCTGTTCTCATCATAGCTAATGGAAAATTTCCAATTTCCATTTCTTTACTGCCGTCTGTCTAAACTAAACTATTTAAATGGGTGAATTAGGTACAGAGGAATTTCACATCCATAAAAAGTTTCCGTTCTAATGATTCCAGTATGTCTCGAAACATAATTTCGCGTTGTTTCACTTTTCTTTGTAAGGTCTAGTCTTCTTGGCTAACATAAACTTCTCCTAGACCTACTTAAAAGTCTGTTTTAGGGACTTTTCGCTGATGAATGCACCAAGGGAAAGATATAAAAGATCCTTTTACTGAACTCAGTTATTTACAAACAGAGCTAGGTTTTATGTGCTTATAAAATCTATCATCCGCTTGTGGTGATAAAACTAAAGAAAATGGTAAAACAAAAAATTAAACTAAATTTAAAGGTGAGCTAGTAATTCAAGGCTGCCAAAATTAGTTTAGATTAGCAGGTTAACTTGGAAAACTACATCGACATAATATTCAAATTCAGTGGCGAGAATGCGAAGCCGATACTTAAAATTCAAACAGGTAGAAATAACAAACAGTCTTCGCACTGAATAGCGAAAACACACTCTGACTAGCCTTTAATACTACATGTGTATGCTTATTTAGCCAAGGTAGGCTTTAATAAACTATATTAATCTAACCCCTAAAGCCTTCAGATTCGAAACTATCAGCTAATTCCCAGCCTGGAAATCAGAGCAGGTAAGGAAAGAGGGCCCATCGGCCATAGCGAACAAGTATCCTATCATCAGATGTACCCTAACTCTCACCCCTAGGATGCAAAAGCTAAACAATGTGAATGAACTGTCGAACCTTTTCGCAACTTCAGTTTTTCGAAACTCTGGTTCACCCTAACTCATTTATATCCTGGCGAGAAAAAGCGAGAAAAACAACAAGGTGTGACAGAAAAGATTAACAGATTAAAATGAATATTAGTAAAAAATAATATAAACCTTATATCGAGTTTGTTACCACTTTGTTATTAATTAATAAACTAAACCATAATTAAGGTATAATAACACGTCCAACAAATATTAATTTAGAAATCCAACACCAAAAATCAGCGTCATATTTGCAAATTTTTACAGGACTAGTTTCGATGGTTTTAACCGAACCATCAACCTCAGCTGCCAAAGTGCAAAATGTTTTTGCACATACAAACGATGCCAAAGGGCAAAATGTTTTTGCACTTTGACATCGTTTGTTCGGAAGTACATTTATATGTGAACACAGTTTTATCACAGTTGAAAATTAATAAGAAAACAATTGGATGCGGACACCACATAACTTCCTTGTACGGTCTATTAAATTATATACATTTTTTGCGGGCACTCCGTTTAAACTTATGTCCTCGAATTTCATGAGAGCCATATTTCTCATTCAATTAATTCAGTTCGGCAAAAGGACATAGAAACTCAAAACATCTTCATAAAAGATTGTAAAATACAGAAAAGCCTAAAACAGTTAAAAAACAATTTTTACAAATAAAATTCGAGCTGTACGCAAAAACCAAGCAATTCGGCCAACGGGCACGAAGATAAAATTTTCGGTGCACAATATTGAAACTTAACTTTTGGTCCTACTGTGCAAAAAAAGACACTAAGTTGGTGCAGCTACTGACTTAATACATATCCTACTAAGAGTTTCAAATGTAAACGAATAACGGCTTCATTAGGCCTAACGACAGTTAAACTTTCAAATTGTTGATAATTCTACAACTATTGCATGCAGGTTAGCAAAAGACATATAAGAACCGTAATTTAAGAGCAATATAATTCAGTCACTTTTAAAGCAAAAAATGCATAGTTTATCAACATATAAGAATAAAAAAAGCTCGCCGAGCCGGGTAACAGAGCTAGGTTACATATATTTATATGCTTTTGATGTAGCCGATTGTAACCAAAAAGAAAGGTGCACAATTGCAGGCTATAGCAGTCAGATACACAAAATTCCAACGTTCTACGGCTAATCGGTTTTTCAGTTATGCGAGATAAATATATATGCGTACGTATGTACAGGCGTCACAAAAACTCTCTTCTGAATCAATTTTAAATCTATTTTACAATTCGATTTGGAAAAGATAGTCCTTTATTCTGTCCGTACGTACAGATGTCATGAAAAAAATCGTCTAAATGGATTCGAGAGCGGTCAAAATGGATATTCTCGTTGAAATATGATAGCCAGAATTTTTCGCAATTGCAACACTTCCTTTACTTGATACAAGAAAGTAAAAACGAACGGTTTGACCAATGAGCATCTACAATCCGTGATGAAGATGATTTTAGTAATTTTTCTCTAAGGCTGCAAACCTTAAAAGAATCGAAGCGCCAGGAAGTGTCAAGACGTGGTAAAAAATAAAAGAAATTTATAATTATTTGCATACAAACATATGTATTTTTATTTACGCGTTGATGAAAAATATAATAAATGACAGAAAGAAACTAGGTTACCATTATTTATCCTCAAGTCTTGTATCACTTGTAAATTTTTTTCTGAAACTTAGAAAATTTTTATAATTTGCACATTTTTAGTTTAAATTAAAGTAAGTTATTTAATGCTTAATGAAATATGTTAAAATTATCTGAAATAAATGCCGCTCAGAAGATTAATATTTAGCTGACAATATGTTTGAACTACAAAGCTTAACCAACAAAAATGTTTTGCAGATATACCAAACTTCAAATTGTAGATAGAAATAAATATAAATTTGAATTTTTCCCTTTACGTTATTATTATTGTTGTTTCCGCATGCTTTGATAAAAGTTTAGTAAGCGAAATTGAAAATTTATTTATAGAACTTTTTATATTGTTAGTAAAAAATTTTTATTTTGTAAAGAAAAATTTAAATATATAAAGAAACTCTGAAAGGTTTCAGATATTAAATTACTTCCAAAGGGGCGTTTTTTTAACATTTTGTGTGTTACCTTTATTTTTTAAATATCATCTTCTTCGCACTTAAACCATAAATTTCAGTTCAAGAGCAATATCGCAAAATAATTTTAAATTGAGCCAAACTTTAGAATTTCCGATACACAATCTCACGCGCTGGAGATAAAAATGTCTTTTCTGTACAACGTTGCCATGGCTCGCTTTGAAATCCTTGAGTTTGTTAATCAAAAATTCCTTACAGTTTTTACAAAATATGAAATTGATAATAAAACAAATTCGAAATTTCAAATTTGGTCTTCCATATGCCCATTATTCGCAGCAGGATTACGTCATTTAAAATTCGATGGCTCTGGTACCGTCGTTTTATCACAATGCGAGAAACATGCATACATTTATGCTCATTCTTCATTATTTAATTTCTTCAAATATAATACGGGGCGATCATATTTGGTGGCGACAATTTGAAAAGTGAAACGGACATTCAGAGTGATTCAAAGCAAAATCGCAAAACGAAAGCAATAGTCCCTCAGGGACAAAACCCCTTTGGACTAATAAGTCTCGAGCTTCGGCTATTTTCAGCTCGTGCATTTGGCCCGTGTGCATTTTCAGTTTGAAGCCACTGATCTACATCTTCATATAAAAGTGCTTCAAAATGTACGGAATCTACTTTTCGAGATTTTGTTGATGAATCTTTTTATATTTTAATTTAGTTTCTTCATATCAGTTTTTACTTGTCATACAGACCGCAAGGCGATATAGCTTCGAAGTCATGGATGTTCCTGACATTGAAATTAGCATTTCAGATATGTCGTGAATTATGCTTCCTAAAATACCTCAAGTAGGATTCAAACACTGTTCTTCGAAAAGGAAACATAATCAATCAAGGAACATCGTGTGAAAGATGGTACTAGCGGGGAAAAAAAATTGACGGGAGTCTGTTTGTTATATTTGTTTCGAACGGGCGCTGGGTTTAGATACGTGAGACTAGTTCCTAAAATTTTTAATGCTTCTTAATTCTTATTTTATTGATTTTTTTGTTTATATTTCACGTTTTTTTGTTACTTTAAAGAATGAATGTTTCGGGAAATTTGGAGAAAAATAGAATGAAACTAGTAGTAATATATTAATTACTTTTTTCTTAACATTATTCCTGAGTAAAACGTGAAGTACATAAAACTTTATCCAAAACTGGTCAATATACAGAAAAAATAACAAACCTAATTCAACAGCTCAGCATTGATGTTTCTTGTAAAAGTAAGATCTACGTATTAATTGTTCAGTACCATGTTAAGATTAAAAGGCTGTTTCATAAAACTGAACACTTTCTCATTTCTTTTTGCATCGACATTAAAATCTCCCATAATAATCATTGGTACATCCTTTTCCACATAAAATTCTTCATTAAGTAACAGATTTGTCTTTGAATATTTTACGAACGCACTAAAAAGGAACAGTTTGAAATCCGATGCATCTACTCTAGGAGGAATATAGACAGATGATAATATACAACACGATTGACCAGTAATTGTAATATCGACCATACAAATATCCCCTGCACCAAAGCCTTGCAATCTAAGCTTATTATGTACCGCAGAATGTATTGGTGTACAGTCTGCAAAACTGTTTAAATGCCTATAAATCGCTACGCTACTAGCTTTTCCTTTTGAGTGTTCTTATTTATTCTTCAATGTACTATTTATGAATGCCTTTAATTTAAATCCCTCTACATGTATATATTCGTCTTCAAACGTCTAGGTTTCAGAAAGAGCAATAAAATGAGACTGTTTAATAATCTCGTCTGCTACAAAGTCACTGAGTGCATTGAAGCTCTGCACATTGAGGTTCGTCACTGAGATTGTCCGATTCGTTTTCAAACGTAATTAATTGTCTTGCTTTGTTCACCAAGGTATATAATGCACGTTTATCAAATCTGGAATATTCATCAGTAATTTCTTTGATATTTGATGCAGGTGTTCCCTTACCATGATAAAATTTGAAATCGTCTTTGTCATTAATAATATACAACCCTTCCAATGTTTTCACTCGACGGAACTCTACATGTGTAATATAAATTGATTTTGCTGAAACTTATCATAATTGTACGCTATTTCATCGAAAGTAGCTCCTTTAGGTTTCTGAACAGTAATGGCACTAGTCATAACCAATGGATTTTGTTTTCGTTTTTATTTCACAGTGCCCCTTATATAAATTTTTGACGTTCTATGGAGTCCGCATCGAACTACCGAACATATTTTGAAATTTAGCTCTAACATCTGGACATGATTTGACTCCTGCGACCGGTATGGTGAAAATTCAATTCTTTATCCTACAACTTTAAGTATATCTTCGTCTGCATCATCTTCTTTATCAATTGTCAATTCGATGTACTGCAAAATTCCAATTGCATCGTTTGCCAAGCCACAATCTTCATCGATATTTGTAGTATCATATGCGGTATGCCGCATTTTAATGAATAAGGTAAACCAGCGGATTCTACAGCATAAAATCTATGTAATTTATTTCTCGCATTTACAAGTTCACTCTTCTTACCACACTCATAGACTACATCTTCAGCTATGTATTCATGCTCTGCTTCTGCAATACTCCAATGATTGTTCATATCTACACTAATATTTTGATGATAGAGTCGTATTGCTTTTGACACATTTTCCATACACCGTTTATCAAAACTCGTTTCCATACACGTTTATTAAATCGTTCTTCTATTAATGACTGCTACTCAGAAGTAAAGCTCTGCCCATTACTAAGTGAGTATTCTCTTCAGGTTTGAGTTTGTTAGGTATCAGGCATCTCTGCTAAATAGTATTCTGTGTCAAATGCATCAAACCCAATGCTTTCTAGCTCCATCTGTTTGGGTCGCCCACTTTGTTTATTAAGTCTAATAGCCCCTTAATAGAGCTCGGTGCAACTCGGTAGTATTGAGAATACTTAAAGTAGTCAAGTCATTATCAGAAGTTCAAGGTCAGTGAGCTGTTTCTCAGATAAACGTTTTTCAGGAAATCTCTCAAAGAGTACAGGAATTTTGACCACCGTAAGAGCCTTCCTGAAGATTCTGTCATTTCTAGCAGTCTTCGGCTCTGTATTCTGCTTCATCCTTTGAGACTGCTTTTTTTTCCCCTTTCACCTTCGGTTTTTCAACCCAAGTATCTTTGGCAATTTTCAATTCTAAGGCATATTTTTTTTGCTTTGGACATTTTTTTTAATTTGATTTTATCTAGAGAGGCAATCATACTTTTAATAGCCTCTTTCCCCTCTCCAGATGTTGATTGTGTAACTTGAGTAGATGCCATTTCTACCTCTCTCAATGAAAGATTCATTTCTGCTCCTTTGGTCGATTTCCTCTGGGATTCCTTGTTTTGAGAAGAAAGGTCTACCTCAGAGGTTTTGCCTGCAAAGCAGAATTTCTAGTTATATTGCCATTTTCAGCCATACATAAATTAGAAAAGAAAGGACAGTATAAAAAAAGTCCATCCAGTATTGCTTATTGCATGGATAAGGCAAAATACTCCAAAAGTTGCCAGGCATTCTAGAGGCTCTTTGATCATTCTGCCTTATAACTTGCGCTGTTTTGAAGTAGTCCAAGCCATGCACTATTTTGAAGTAGTCCAAGCCATGCACTATTTTGAAGTAGTCCAAGCCCTGTCATATTGGTTCTAAAGATCAAATACCGACTGCCTTTGTATATAAAACTTGCATGACTGGGAAGTACGTTGGCCAAATGATGAGTTTTTTGTTCTGCGGTGTTACACGAAATGCTTAACGAGCTGTGGTGCTGTTCAAATTTAATGCAGCCTTACCAGTGGAAGCCCATACAATGTAAGCATTTTTCATACTATTATGTCATTGTGTAAAACGATTGACAGTTTCCATAATGAATTTTAAGAGAAATGTTTTCTCACTGCTTGCAAGCCCAGCCAAATAGATCTCAACAGGTTCGCTATCTGGACTACACTAGCAATGTATAAATTCTAAAACTAATTATCTTAGCTCATTATTAGTTTTGGGTACCTATTCTACATAGTCTTGTTTAGCCATTGCATTGTCATACTTTTTAACTACAGAAACTCCACAAATATCGTCGTTCAGTATATCATCCTTATTTGCTCCGAAATTCTGATCAGTAGCTATTCTTAGTATTCTTTACTATTCTCGAGTATAATTGAAATATCTTCTGTTTCATAATTTCTGTATCTTAAAATTCTTGTCAAGTCTCTTTCTCTAATTACTGTTTTCTGATTCAGTATCATCCTTCTCTCCTTGACCATCTACATTTTCTTCATCTCAATCACCTACTCCGTCATTGAGCTCCCTAATATCTCATTTATGTTTTCATGTTTCCACTTTAATATGCCATGCTACAAAATCATCTGAACACAAATGTTCCAATTCAGCCGGACATAATTCATACTTCTGAATAATATTTCTTGTCCATGTGTCAGTCGAGACCTTATCCACTAAAGCTACCTGTACATGGTCCTTCTTTGATTTTTGTCTGTCCAATGGCCAAACTGTAGGAATGTACGCAGCCTCGTGGCTACTACTTGGCTGTCTTAACAAACACCAAGTTACTTCTTGCAAACTCATCTCAACTGTATTTAACAATATTAGGCTCAACTGTTTCATCAAGTATAGGAATAATTTCTCTTTTTTGTAATATGTTCCGTTGTAAATTGCTTATATCACGATTTGAATTGTTAACATATAACATATCTTGCACATGAATATGCTTAAAATATTATTTGCAGATCCACACTTGGATTAAGAGTCTTAGCGATTCACGGATCGAACATTGTAAAGTTCACTTTATTTTTATAATAGTTATTTTTACTTTGGAACAAGCCTTTCCTTCTCTTTTCCCACCTACATTTCCCTGCCAGAATGAGTTTTCAGGATTTTGATTTATGCAAATCAGGTAGAAGCAAGTGTTTAAGCTGATGCCCCGGTGATCTTAAGTAAGGGCCAACTCAGTGGATTCTGTACCGCTTCAGCTGATTATTTTTATTAGTATTAGAATAGTTTAACATTTTCTATTTTGAGTTAAAGGCCTATGTGGAGGCTTATTGTAAGCCCGGGAAGGAGCTATCTGTTCAATTAGTTTGAGTTGGAATAAAGGGTGACCCTCCTTTAGACTTCTTACTTACAAGAATTCAGCGAATAGTTGCTATACATACCTTCAATATTTTAGCTCTCAAGGTCTTTAATTTAGCTGAAATATTGCAACGTAATATCTCAGATTTCAGTAAATGAGCGCTTAAACAATACTGCAGATTTCTTCAACGATGATTTTATTACATTCAAATAGTCAGCATTATAAAGTCAGTTTTTTTTTTTTTTTTAAACATAAACTTTTAAAAGAAGAATTGTCTTCTTGCCTTTATGAAACTCTAAACAGAGATCAGAAGAAGGGTGTATAAAACCCTTTTATTCAAGCGTAAAATTAACAAATGACCCAGCGTGGGTTACAGGAAACAATACTTCTGGCTTAACAGAAATACGTAACAAATAATAATTTCAAGGTGTAGTAGGTTAGCCTAACGGCTCACAGAATACTTTAACCCGTAGGAATTGCTCTGGTCTGTAGTAACCGGCGAGATAAGTCTAAGTGCGAGAATACATCAACGCCGCTAACGCAAGTTGCTAATAATCACAGCACATCGTGGCCTGGAATAGGCAGCCATGCTCTAAATATAACTTTCGAAACTATTACTTAAATAGCACTTCATTCTACGTTAATCTGAATAAACTCTCACTATCTCATTTACATTCTGGTATGAAAAGCGCGGGCAAAAAAGAGAGTAATAGGAAAAGCTTTTCAACTTAAAACTAAATAGATAAACCTCACAGCATAATTCATTGAGTTGGTTTGTAGAAAGTTTTCAGATGATACATAAACATTTTGCTCTATATTCGCTTTTAAACGTTTTAAAGATGTACGAAGTCTCTCCTTTCTACCATCGTCACTCTCCAGTGGTAATAATATCCTGTCTCAGACATCGGTCAAAATGGTACGTTGAAACGGCATGTTGTTTCTCCAGGTTTTGTATAACTGAGTATGACTGTGAATTTGATTTTGATTTTTGTCATCACCTAATAATTCTCTGCTTGCCAAACGAAACGTAATAATCATTGCCGATATGTCAGACATATTCTCACTAACACTTTCTTTAGAATCTTTACTCAACCAAAGCAGTATATGAGCATGACAGCTGCCTCTATGTTGAAACTCAATTCGAATGAATACTTCAACATAAAATAAGTAGCGAATGGATTATTATTCCTCCTACTGGTCAACATTCTCATCATGCCATTAACCAATTTTGTAAAGTATGTATATATATATATATATATATATATAATATAACAAGCAACTGGATCTTCATTCACAAGTGTACTTCGCATACTTCTGTTTAATTTTTCCAAAATACTAGATCCATCGAGACCGATAATGTATTATAATTCTTCAGACGATGCAAGTTCAGAAGAATATGTGGTCAACGAATTTCATTTTCACTCATAGTGAAAAACACAGTTAGTTCATCAAGTTGTCATATCATAGCAAATAAGTCATTCTTTCAATTTTGCCAGTAAAACACAAAGTTGAATGATGATTTTAAAAATGCAAAGTTCTTCTCTACACACTCATTTATAAATGCTGGATCTTGAATTTCTTCCTGAGCAATATTATCCATATTTCTTACACATTGGATCTAATTTCTTAGACCATCAACCACTCTCAGTCGAAAGTTCTTTATAGCCATACAAAGAATGTGTTGTGTGTCTTAGACAAAAAAAAAAGACGCACCAAGAACAAGTTATCCGAATGGGACGAAAATCGGTGGAAGTGGTGTACATGTACAGAAAAACAAATGGTTGCAGTTTGAGAAAAATTGGACGATTTATTGAAGTGATAGAGTTTCACAAAGTGAAAAAGTCAGTAAACCGGTTGTCCACCTCTGGGCCTAATGCAAGCAGTTATTCGGCTTTGCATTGATTGATAGAGGTTGCGGATGTCGATATCGTGCCAAATTCTGTCCAACAGGCGCATTAGATCGTCAACATCGCGAGCTGGTTGGAGGGCCCTGCCCATAATGCTCCAAATGTGTTCAATAGGAGAGAAATCCGGTGACCTTGCTGGCCAAGCTAATGTTCGGCAAGCACTAAGGCAAACAGTAGAAACATGTGCAGTATGGGGGCGGGCATTATCTTGCTGAAAGGTAAGCACAGGGGGGCGTGACATGAAGGGCATCACAACGGGCCTTAGAACTTCATCAGCGTACCGCTGTGCTGTAAGGTTGCGACGCATCACAACCAAAGGGGTCCTACTATGAAATGAAATGGCCCCCGAGACCATTACTCCAGGTTGTCGCCCTGTCTTCCGGAAGACAGTCAGGTTGGTATCACACCGCTGTCCGGGGCATCTCCAGACTCAGCTTTGCTGGTCATCGGGGCTCAGTTCAAAGCGGGACTCATCACTGAAGACTATTCTACTCCAGTCAGTGACATTCGAGTGCGAATGAGCCCGATACCACCCCAAACACGCTTGACGTTGTACAGAGGGCAATCGTAGTCGGAGCAAGGGGCGCCGTGACCTCAGCCCCCTTTCTGTGAGCCGTCTATGAATGGTCCTTGCGGTCACTGAAGCACTAGTTGCACGTACAATCGATGATAATGAAGCATCTGAGGCTGTGAGTGCCGCTCTGACGATTCCTCGGTCTTCACGTTCTGTCTTTTCTCTAGGCCTACCGCTTCCTTCTTGACGCTGTGTGCGGCCATGGTTCACCTATTCCTGCCAACATCGTCTAACAGTGGCATTGCTCCTGCTCAAATGTCGAGCTATTTGCCGATAAGACCAACCGGCTTCTTTGAGCCCAACTACACAACCTCTCTCAAATTCTGACATCTGCGCATATCGTTCGCACACCTATATGCGAGACATAGTTACTGTCTACCAGAGTACACGGAATGAAATTCGTGAAGAATTTATGACCTGGAATCGTAATTTCTCCTCTTAAATATCCTGTCACTTGCGCAGATCAAATGCTGTAGAGACAACCGTTCATTCTTTGGCATCCAAAATCTAAAATTTTGCATTTTCCGGCTTATCAATTTATGTCCAATTTGCTTTACATCTTCTCGGTACAACATGGTGCGTCGTTTTTTTTTTTTTTTTTTTTCTAAGAGTGTATAGGAACTTAGGAACTTTATTTATTTTTAATGTTATTTTTAACTTACTTCGTACATTTTGAACCTTCATAATTTTTCAAGAACTATAATTTTGAACTTGTTTATTACATTTTCCCACCATACGCATCAACTTTGTTTAATTTTAGATATCATTTTATACTTTTTTGACACTTTTTTCTTTCTAGTTTCCAACATTAAATTTTATCTCTTTTTAATAATTTTCGATTGTAATAATGTTTTAGATTTTACTATTTCAGCTAAATTTGCATGTTTAAATTTCTTAAACATAGTTTATAATTAAGCATTTTATTTTATAAACCATAACTGTTGTTCAAATCCAATTCGTTGAATAGCCCTTACTTAGTTTATATTTTATAGTACTATTTTAATTTGTCAGTTCTACAATTTATCATTCTGCAGCAGTCTTACCATGACTGATTCCACTATTTTAATTCATGATTCATTCGAATTTTCAAACTTTAACATTTCTTGCATATTTCCTTATATTTTTTACATTATTTATATTCTCAATGCATGAATTTAAGCGCTTCAATGTTACCAATGTTCAGTTTTGATGATAGGTTTCGAAATTTTAAGATGAAATCTCAACTTTCATCCATAATTTTAAAACCATATTCACTGTTTCGTCTACCCATATAGAAATCGCTCTCATTATTTTACCGCTTAATACCTTTTACTTCAATATTTTTTGCTAATTGACTACATCCATACCATTATTTTTAAGTTTTAAATGTCCCGACTATATAAATTCTTACTTTATTTCCTTTTTCCTGTACAAAGTACGGATATTTCTGCCTTCAAGAACAACTTTCATGCGAAATTAATGATTACTTACGTTATAGGTAAAAAAGAAATTCCTAAGATGAAAATTTCCAGCATCAGAGGTGAATTACTCAATCTTCAGTAATTTTACCTATTGGTTACCATTTCATTTCTTGAAATTTGGATTTATTGATATACGTTTATTTATAGAGAATAATGTTAACACATTTTTCGGACTTAGTTCAGTTCTAACTTATATTCACTACACAATTTCATATATAGTCTATTTTTTAATTTCTTGTGTTAGGATGGTCTTTCGTGAATGTCAGTTTTCATTAATTTATTTACTAATATATTTTCTTATGAATGAAATCTTGTAAAACACTGCCGTACCTTTACACAATATATATCATTACCAATATACATATATTTACATAATATTTTAACCTTTTTCATCCTGAATACAGATATTTCTTCATAAAATACTCATTATATCAGTTAAATATTCCTTATTAATACCCATTTAATAAGGAATAACCCCTTTTCAATACAAAATTACACTCAAATAATTGTTCCATTTTCTTTTTGCACATAAAAATTTGTATTATAGGAAATTTCTATGCATTTACGAGAATTGTAATTTAATTAATGTTGCTAAATATTGCGTTTTCCTCGAGAAAAACTGCAAAGTTTATCTAAATCATTGACCGTTTTCTGCAGTATATCCTGAGTGCAGAATACCTATCTTAGAACTATTTATTAACGTAATATTAAGAACTAAATAGGAAGTAAGCATTTTCTACTGTAGAATATTTATTGTTTTACCCAAATGAGGACAGAAACTTTACCAAATTTAAGTTATTTACTGAGAATTCCCAACAAAGTTTAGAAAATGTGCTATGGAAAGCAACGTATTTACCTAAAAATGAGTCAGTCTTAACAGATTCTTACCGGCTTCAGATTTACTATCAGTGGAAAAACCCTGAAGTTCAATTCATCTAGCCTTATCAGTATATACACAAAAGTCATGAATCATTTTGTAATACAATTAACACTTTAGACACATTTAAGGCTAATTCAACTAATTTTAATTAACTTTCAATTAGGATATTTAAAAGATAAGCATTTTTATGCTACGTATTAATACTTAATGCAATACTTAAATGAAATGTAACATCTTGTAATGCATTAGTATAAAACCTGAGCAACAAATCATTTCCTATAAGCAGTATACGGTAAAAAAGAGTATTCTAATGACTTAGGAAGACTTTAGAGGTAAGAATAAGGTAAAGAGATGTTCATTTAAAACATAATAACAAACAATCGAAAGCTAAATAAAGAGAATTACATTACATCAAAACTGAACATTGGTAACACTGAAGCGCTTAAACTCATGCATTCAGATATAAATGATGTAAAAAATACAAGGAAACACTAGAATATGCAAGAAATGTTAAAGTTTGAAAATTCGAATGAATCATGAGTTAAAATAGTAGAATCAGTCATGGTAAGACTGATACAAAATTATAAATTGTAGAACTGTCAAATTAAAATAGTACTATAAAATATAAACTAAGTAAGGGCTACTCAAAGAATTGGATTTGAACAACAGTTATCGTTTATAAAATAAAATTCTTAATTATAAACTATGTTTAAGAAATTTAAACATGTAAATTTAGCTGAAATAGTAAAATATAAAGCATTATTACAATCGAAAATTATAAAAAAGAGTTAAAATTTAGAGTATATTAGAAACTAGAAAGAAAAATGTGTCAAAAAAGTATAAAATTGCGTCTAAAATTAAGTAAAGTTGGTGTGTATGGTGGTAAAATGTAATTAACAAGTTCAAAGTTATAGTTCTTTAAAAATGATGTAAAGGTTCAAAATGTACGAAATAAGTTAAAAATAACAATAAAATTAAATAAAGTTCATATATGTGATCAGAAAATGTAGGAATTAAGCTAAAATTAAGAGCATGTTTGAAAGTATGAAGGTTAAAATGTATGAAAATAGTTACAAATTAAATTATAGTCATGTGAAAAGAACAAATTAGTTAAAATGCAAAGTATGTTGGAAACTAAAAACGTTAAAAAGTGGAAGAAAAGCTAAAATTCCCATTTAAAATTAAATAAAGGCAGGTATATGAGCTGAAAATATAACAAATTCGTTAAAAATTAGAGCACATTAAATATTATGAAGGTTAAAATGCATAAAAGAAGCTCAAGATTTTACATCTAAAATTCAGTAAAGATCATGCATATGATTACAAAATATAAGAAATGAGTTAAAATTAAGAGTATGTTGAAGATCACATGCGTTAAAACGTAGGAAAAAAGTTACAAATTACATTTAAAAATGAATAATATAAGACACAAAAACGCGTATTTTAATAATTACACTGGTAGAATATAATTAGTACATTACCGTTAATAGGTAGCAAACTAATTCTAGGTAAAATGAAATAAATAAAAAAAATGCCTAATATAATTAAGGTTATGGAAAGTAAATGTGGTATTATGAACAGAAGATTTAAGAAATAAGGTAAACTTCTGAGTATATAAGAAATTATAAGGCTTACAATGTGCGGAAAAATTAAAAATTTATATCTAAAATTGAGGCCTTTTGAATCAACTATTAAATTTGAAAATAAGCGCCGTTAAGGGTACCTAGGAAATAGCCATCATATATGTGGTAAAATAGCTGGAATAGAAAGAAAAATACAAAGGCTAAAAAACTAACAGGAACAAACAAAAAACCTTGGGAAAATCAGTAAAAGCCAATATCTTATCAAATTGTGACGTCATCTTATCAATTAAATGAAGAATCAATAACACTCCTTCTTATCTGTTAGCTGCACCTCCTTCTTATCTGTTATCTGTTAGCGCTTATCTGTTGCTGGCTCATCCGTAATCCGCCTGCGCCTCCACTGGGCAATCCACATGCCGGCCTGCTGCGCACCACGCCTCCTGTCGCTGAACTCTCTGTTTCATACTACTATTAAGTTATGTATTAGACTATCGTGTTTAGTGCACAGTAACAACCTATTTATTTATACACATTGAAATAAAATAAATTCCGGGAACACCCGCATTCTCTCACATCGAAATTCTTTTAAAATCCAGTCATGCCTATCATTTACACGGGACCCAATGTTCGGTCGGCAGACAGCACAAATTATGAAATTATGATTGTGGAAAAAAACGTTTTTAAAAAACTCTTTGGGTATATGTTACTAATTAGCTTTCCCGTTTTTAGTAGTAATTATTGCAAAATTATATTCCATCTCCAAACTACGTCGGAAAGTAAGAAAACAACTTTTAAAAGAAAATTTATTTCTTTGAAAATGAAAACGCAAATTTTTAATCGGTTGTTAAAAGGAGAAATGTCGTTTGGCATTGCAAGAAGTCTAGGATAAAAACGATAGCTGTATTCGATATCGGTATGTAAATAAGTACCCGTTTAAACAGTAATAATCGTCTGACCAAAATTTTAAAAAGTACTTGAATTATGGTGAATCGATATGTTGGCCCTGAAAGAAAATCTTTGAGAAAACATTCGAAGGGAAGAGAAAACAAAAATAGAAAAGACAGACTGTTGAATGATTTCTAAAGTCATTAGTTTATTCCCCGCCCCAGCCTTCCCCCAAGCTCAAAACCTATTGTGCGCATTGAGAAATATTTTTAAGAGAGCTATTTTTATTTACTTATTTTTTATTTTCCACCCCTCCAGAGCATACGTAGAGCAAATTCTGCTTGAATTTCGTACTTTTCATTTCGACATCGAAGAAAAATTTGCGTTATTGCATCGAAAAGTAATAATTATTTTAGTCTGATTCGCATGCAAAACCGGACTCTTTCCTTTGCGCAAGTCGCATCACTAAGACCTGTAATTTATACACTATTCGTGAAGATGCGATGGAAAAATTCTGAGTGTTATGATTAGGAGCATAAGGCCACAGCTCACGATGTAGATTCTCATATGTTTTTTTATTATTATTATTGTTATTATTTTCGGTTTACTTTCTACTGAGTAAGACTGCCGAAGTTATTTTGCATCAATCTTTGTTGCCACCCACAAGTAAAAAAATTCTTCCATGTCTGAAATAGGTTTCATCATTTGTATAATTTTTGCAAAATTTTCATAATTTCTCATTTTTTTTACTTATTTTTCTGTTTTAAATGGGCTTCAAATTTCATGTAAAAATATTTTTTTTTATTTTTTAATATAAAATATTTAATATAATAATAATTTTTTGATGTTAAAAATGACTACAGTAAAATTTCTCCAAAATTTTGAACAGTTACGTTACGTAAAGATAACACATTTTCTATAATTAATACATTCCACAGTTTTGCTTCAAAATGGGTACTTCATAGTGATCTTTCCCTCATTTAAAATCTTCACGTTGTGTTTTCATCACAGCGCAGGGAGAATTAGGGGATTTTAGCAAAGGAGAGTATTCGACCTTTTTCCCTGCAGCTGTTGTTGCCATGGTTTGGGAGGGGAAAGAAATGGCCTTAAAATGCCTATTGTAAAATAACAGATTATAGCAAGATTTACTTTCGTATAAAAGTGAAATCTTTATTTTATCTTCCATGTGGCCTAGCAAATAATCATTTCTCCTTTGACAAGACAGAGTGTCTTTCAAACTAATATTAATAGTTCTAAAACATTCACCAATACAATGCATCTATACTTACGCAATAATTATTACATATATGTGTATGTGTGTGTGTACTCACACAATATATATATATATATATATGTATGCGAGAAAAATATGTAACTCTGAATTATGCTTTAAATTACCAATGATCCTTAAATTCCTCTTTTTAACTTGGTCACTACCCCCTCTTTATTCTAACACAGTAATAATTTTTACGAAACTGCTTAGTATTTGGAAACTAACTCAGCATTATGTCATCTTAACCTTCTGCATTGCGTATAATTCTTAGCCACTCAGATTAACGAAAACGTTTACTATAAATAACGCTGCAATGCATCTACGCACGACGGCAGGGAAATGATACAGCTTATCATGTCTTTTATCTACAGCAGAAAGTACACTGTAGCCATAGGTGAGGACACTTCAAGCACAAGAGCCATTAATGCAGGGGTTTCACAGGGGTCCATCTTGAGCCCCGTCCTCTATCTGTTTTACGTGGCAGAATTTCCTAGGACGCACATCAACTCAAATCACTTCTTAGGATGCTATGCAGACAGCCTTTGTAAACAAATGCAGTAAGGAAGCTCCTGGAAATTATGCCCTGTATCGAGAAGTGGTGTATTAGTTGGCGCATCTCAATAAACGCGAGCAAGTCCCAGCTTCTCATTATCCGTAAAAGACGCTCACAGACTCCTCTTAGTAACAAGTTATACCTCTTTAACGAGGAGTTTCCTCAGGTCAATAAAGCCAAGTACCTGGGAATCAAGTTTAGCGAAAGATTTAATTGGATTGACCACATCTTAAGAAAAAACATTAACAGAAAAACATTCAGAGTGATCAATAGCCTGTTCCCGCTCTTGGGGAAATACTCACATCTCGACCTGCGCAAGAAAAGACTTCTGTACATTACGACTACCCGTCCCATCATCATGTATGCTTCGCCGGCCTGGGCGGCAGCCTTCCATAAGGAATTGAATGTTTTACAGGTCACCCGAGAATAAGCTACTGTGATTGATCACAGATAAACACTTCTACATGAGCAATGCTATAGAGATTTGAAACTGGACACGATCGAAGATCTCCCAATAAAGCTCAACAGGGGATTTTTCGCTAAAGCCATGAAATGTGACCGCATGAAATCTTTTAACGTCTTTACATACGAGATCTTAGAAGAGGCTAAGAATCTTCGCCCCCCTTGGCGGCACAGTTTATCTGTGACTCTAATTTTCCCACCTGATTAATTAGCTTTCACTGATATGTACATGTATTCATTCACTTACCAGCTTTTCGCTGATTCACTGATATACTTACAATTTTCACAGTGCTTGAGCATTATATTAGGACTGTTTTACGGTGTAGTTTCTTGTTTTGATTACTTTCTGCTTGGACTATCGTCTGGTCATTTCTCACACCTGCGATGTTTCGGTTACACCCCTTCCAGACCTGCTACTCATGTTAGGACAGCTTCACGTGATGGGTCGTAATGGCAAAAATTTTCATCTAAGCCGGTCACGCTGCTCTCTTAGCGGCATTCTCGGCAAAACCTGATTCAGACAGTCAGTCAGTTAAATCTGTGGGGTGCATCCTGCACCCATAATTTTGTGTGAAGTAAATATTTTATTTCCAAACATGCTTTATCTAAAAATAAAATTAAGTTAATTCGGCTTGGATCGATTTGTGAATCAGAGCAATAGTTACAGACAACTTGGCGACGGCCGAACAGCCTTTTAGTTTAAAAGACGCTTTAATTTCCAGACTTATTTTAGCATTATTTAATACAAAATACCTCTGTCATGTATTTGTAGATGCATCTAAAGAAGCTGTTGTTGCAATTCTGAAACAAGAACATCCTGATGGTAATTTACATACCATAGAACACCCCATCCATTCCCGAAAATAAAGATCGTAGGAAAGAAATTATCCAGTTACTGAATTAGAGTGCTTAGCTGTTGTTATATGCTATTAATAAATTTTATTGCTATTCCCATGGTAACCGTTTACTTTACTTTTATTTTTTGGTTACCATTTACTGATCATGCTGCCCTAGTTTAGCTCAAAAATATAAAACATCTTACCGGTTAAACTATTTCGATGGTCATTGAAATTATCTAGGTATGATTCAATATAAAATATGAAAAGTGTTCTACTAATGTTGAACAAAAAATTAATGACGTGTTAAATATTAAGAAATAAAGTCTCTACAGAATTACAATTCCAATATCTCTTCGTTCTAAATTACTTGCAAAAAGCTATTACTAATTTTAGAATAGAAATGGGGAAGTGCCTAAATTAAAAAGAGAAATTAGGGGGTTGTTGCTAATTTAAAGTATAATTCAGAGTTACATATCTTACATATTCCCCGTTTGGCACGTTTGTCTTCGTAATGTTATCTTGTGAATCTATGCATTAAAGCCTTTTTTAAGTAAAGCATCTGGTTTTTAATGGCTATCTTCTAATTCCCATCCAGTTACAATAGAATTACTGGCAAATTATGAAATCGAATATTCTGTAAGAATACTTAGGCATTTTAAAGAATACCGAAAACTGGCCGGCAAAATATGAAATGATTAAAAATTTCACACATTGACTAGGCGTTCTATAGAATGCCAAATGACAAAACGACAATGTATGAAATACATCTCCATATTGTATACACTGCTTCGGGAAGGTATGTAATAATTCGTGCAATATATTGGAAGCCGTAATGAGTGTGACAGAGGATAGTTTCTACCGACTTGGAACTTCCGAAAGTATTTTAAAACATCTATACAAGATCATAGTTCATTTTATGTTACATTTTATGTTTATGTTGCTTTGTGTTGAAGATATTCCTGAACACGAAATTCCTCTCTAGTCAATTGCAGTTGCTCAGTCCAGTAGAAGTGGCCAAGGATTCGTCAAGCGTACGTGTAAAAAAAGTGCCGAAATATGAAATGTCTTTGAGTGAAAAAGGTAATGAAATGAATTCAAAATGTCATTCAAGCCTACCATGTGGCAACAAATAACTTAATTTTAATTTTTTTATTTTTATACGAAATTGTTTTTATTAAGAAAGGCGTAAATTCTGTTTCCTACAACTTTCATTTTCCTTTATATATTTTGGAAAAAGTTTTTAAATGGCGCTATTTCATTATTTTTTCAAAATAATATATGTATTTCTTAGGAATGGACGTCTTTTAAATAATAGCCTTATCATGGCCATTTCATAATACTTTGCCTAAACAGCATTTGTTATTCTGTAGGATGCCTAGGTAAAGTATATAATATAATTCTCATATTTAATCTAAAAACGTCAGGCATCCTATAAAATGCCTATGTATTCTATGGAATGTTGAATTTCTTACTTTGCCGGTAACATATATATACATATGTAAGATATAAAAATATGCAAAAATTTTTTTAACAAATAAAACTTAATTGGAACATATTAACAATAGATCTTTAAATTACTAACTTTCAAAGCACAACCCCTTCAATGCATGTACAATTTCTCTCCAGTATCCGCATTGCTGCAAACATTTTTCCAATCGCTGCTCAAGATTAAAGCAGAGACTTTCCAAGCTTAGGTAGTACCGCATCTGACTTTATAATGAATTGCAGTAATAATTTCAAATTTCATTTTCACTAGATGTTAGAACTTTTGGACCTGCAGATAAGCAGGCACATTTATTTCAGCTTCATAGATATTTTATCGAAATGCATTGGGACTTCCCCGCACAGTTTCGTATCCTGTCGACCTGAAGAATGTGATGATTTATTTTGTTGTAGATAACTCGATATTAGATGACAACTCACTTAGGGAACGCACCAATTCACTTTTTAATCATGTCTAAGAAAACTACTGTACTCGCAGGTGACTACGGTGTAGTGCATGACCAGGCGGTATTTTGGAAGAAGCAGGAGCAGCTTGGTATTTAAACATCATTTATTTCTGGAGGACGAATTTTTTAGCGCATTGTCATATTAATTGATAGAACAACAGTGGTGGTAAACGCACCCCACGATTCTTCTTTGAAGCATTTTATCACATACTACACCGTAGAGTGGGATAAATTTACTAGTTTAGCGATATCCCGAATCGAATTTCCATTCTTATGATAAAAATGAGCAAATTTGAATGCTATTTGTCGCTTCCTTACGACTACGAGCCAACTTTAAACATTAAATAAACTATAACGAAGCAAGCAAAAATAAAGCTAAACAATTTTTTAAACATCACCAAAATGCAGAAATAAAAAAAAATGGTAGACGATAATTTTATTTATGAAGTTTTACGAAAACGTTTGTGTGTGGCATGTTTTATCTATGCTCCCTTGCATTTTCAATTTTAGAAAAAGAAACTAAGTCAGTATTAAAAGTTTGGATTTATTCAAAGTCACATGGAGATGATACGAAAAAATATCGGGCTTTATATTCGAATTCAATTCAGAGTTGTAGCGCTTTTTCTACAAATTCTTAAAAGTGTGCGAACACCTTTGTGAGACACTGTAGCTTCTTGTTCTAATGATCTTAGATGTTTATAGTATGCTTTAAAATTGTAGAGACATTCTAAAATTAAGTTTTATATCAAAACACAAATTCTAACAAAGCAAGTACTAGATCAAATTATAATCTAGGAAAATTTAGAACACTCCTTATAAAAGTTTGGACAAAATCCCAAAAGCTATTTATTTTTTCTCTGGAATATTGCCCCAGAATTATAAAACCACTGGAGTAAAAGCCCTTATTATGCAATTTTGTTGTCACTCATCAGACGATTTTAACTAGGAGACAATAACTGAAGTAAAACTGACCAGTTCTGTTAAAAGGCCATTATGCACTTTCCTTTCGTAAACATAATTCTGAATTCGATTTAACATGAAGCCTGAAAAATGTAAATGAGGTACAAATCATAAAAGCTCCCCGAACTGAGGTTTCTCTGTTGAATAGCGAGTTACACGAAATTTCCTTGTATGGTTGCAAGATTACAGTGTACGTCTACAAAGTTTCACAGAAATTCCAGAAGTTTCCAATCAATAATTGAAAGTATTGATTATTATAACATCTCAACTTTATTTCTTAAAATATTGTCTGCTTACCAACAGAGTTTTCTATGTATTAAGTTAATCCTTTATTTTAATCCACTGAATATCTGCTGTCATAGATTCGAAATTAAATATTTCATGTGATAAATTCTTCAATGCGTAAAAAAAGTATTGGGAATCGCCTATATTTAAACATATTACTTGACCGAGAAAATGATTGACAACTTAAACGAAATGAAATAGGAAGGCAATAAAAACTCAAATGTAATGAAGTTGTCATTTTAATATGACTCTGAGAAATAAAATGCAAACCAAATATAAATATGCATATGAAAAATGTATTGAGAAAACCATATACCATCATGTAGGATAAAAAGAGGGGATATTTGATACTTTATATGCATATATTTTTCATTTGTGACTGCTTTACTGATGAAATCGAAGTCTTGATCTATCAATGGATATCTTTTGCCATGCTTTCAAAGAGTACACTCAAAAACCCTTCTTTAGACAAAATTTTTTGTTTTCTGACAATTAAATCCAATTGGTTCCATAACTTTTCAATCTGGTTAATGTTTGAGGACTGAGATATCGTTTTCAGTTGGCGAGGTTTGTTACTGAGTAACCATTTCGTTTATATGCTTAATGCTTGGGGTCACTGTCTTGCTGAAATACTTCCCCGAGATAAGGTTTTGAGCACTTGCCCTCAAATTACAGCGCAATATATCGATGTACTTAAGTCTTGTCAATTTACCTTCAATGAAATGCAGGATATCAACTCCATTCCCTTCCATATAGACCCATATATTACGGTAAGATGCTTCCTCCTTCGTGATTCACAGCAGGTGTTGCATTTCGTGCTTCACTTGTGTTACAGCTGGTGTTACATTTCGTGTTTGACTTTCTTCACACATATCGTCTTCTATCACTCCCAAAAACCACCAGCGTTCGAGCGGTAGCGTTGCTGAAGCTGGTAGTTCAATCTGAGGTTCGAATCCCGCAAACAGGCTGACTGCATGGGCGTTTTCGTGTTTTTCCCCATGTGTAACGTGTATACGAGCCAGTTTTTCTTAGAAAGTTATCCATGAAGGCCTCTCTCCCCTTAGGCAGATGGCCCTCGAGGCTTTGCAGTAATCACATAAACCAAACCACACCAATCTATTACTCCCAAATATGTTAATATCAATTCATACGAGACTATGACTTTATTCCAAAATTCTACTACTGATTAACATTAACTTCTGCACAAGCCAGTCCCCACCCCTCTTTTTTTTTTTTTTTTTTTTTTTTTTTTTTCTTTTCTTTTTTTTCCCTCTGTGTGTGCGCGTGTGTGTGTGAATCGAAAGATTTTTTTTTCTCGCTGCTCTTTCGTTATAATCATTTTCATTCAAAAACGCTACATACTGTCTGTACGCCACTGTGCAACGTATCTGCCATTCGTCGGGATAAGTGGAGTGCACCGTTTTGGAGATTTTCTTGACTGTTCTGATAATGTTACATGTTTTCCTTACGGTAAATAGTATTCGAGGCCGTCCAGTTCTAACATATTCTCTATCGGACCTGTTTCTTGAAACTTTTTCACGTTTCTAACACAAAATAAACTAAAGTTCAGTTGCTTTCTGATAGCGCGGTATGTTAAACCCTCATTTCTAAGTTGAATTGTAGTATTTTAAACATTACCCATCCAACTTCTTCAATTTTGGAAACATTTTTTTTTATCTTAACGTTGAAAAAATGTATAAAAGTTTTGAAGTAAAACTGCTGTCTTCATAATAACAGGCCATCTTATTAGTCCAAATTCGTGATTTCATCACAACGAAATTTGAGTAGAAGTTAGAATTTTGCTAATACTTTTTTAATCTCTATCTAATTTATTTTTATCCTTTATGGGTATACTGATAGTATTAAAAGAAAGAAAGAAAAGAGAAAAAGAAATCTAAAGTCACTTCATCATAATATTCACTATAATGTTTATTATATATTTTAGTTGCACTAGGAAATACATTTTTTAAAATACGTTCTTAAAATTACAATTGCCAATGCTTTTTTTACCCGCTGTAAATGGCGGACTTTAATTTTGAGTGTTTTCGAACTATTTAATAACGGCGAGGAATTTTGATGCTTTCCTTATGATTCTGTGAGATAAAACGTTAATCATCTGGTTCAGTTCGAGAAGATTGACTATGGCCTTAAAAACTTCCAGTATCAGTATCTCTAGCAATGATTCTGTTTTGCGACACTTTTTTAAATTCCTACTATTAGCTCACACTCTTCCCATATCTTGTACAAATTTTCAGTCGTTAATAAAATGCTTTTTATTCATCCGCTCACGTTCACATACATTTTTTAAAACTTATAGTGGTTGACACTTCATGTTAATACAGTTTTTTCACGTATATATATATTTAAATTTTCAAGTTAAAAATTTTTTTTTGTATTTTGAAAATTTTTTTGTGTGTGTTTTTAAAATTTTTCTTTCTTCACCTAAGTAGGAGTTGACTATATTTTTTTATATGACTTGTTTTAAATTGAAAAAAAAAAAAGGTTAATTCACAAGGAATTTGTTATCGACGGATAGATGGTGAATTCTATGTTTAATAAAGATTGAATGAACAAACCTCTAAAACGAATTTAGCACTTTAGGCCTGAAAAAGCTCAATGGAATTATTGATTTGTATACTGTACGATAATGTACCATCACACAATTCCATTCTGACAAACAATAAACAGAATTCGATTCTCAGTTCCCTTATTTATTAGATTTGGCACCTGAAGACTGATTCTCTTCCGTAAAGGAAAGTTTTACATCTAAAATGGTTTAGTGGCACTTGTGCACATATCAAAAAGCAGGGATACTTGCCCCCAAGTAACATTCATTACTGGATGGGTAACCGTTCAGTGCAATTCCGCACAAAATCTTCTCTCACATCGTTACCTTTCGACATCTTGGAAGAACGACATTCATTATTCATTTGCTTTACAAAATTTTGAGCTATTGGACTGCACAAATATAGATTTTAACAAAATATTTATATTACGTATGTTACATATAAATAACGGTAACCTTAAGAAGTCGAGTACATTTAAAATGCCAAAAAATTCCCAAAACAAAAGCATTTTAAAGCTCAACATCTTTACGATTCTTTTATGAATGTGAAATTTTATACCTTTATTTCGATATCCTTAATAATCTTTAATAATATATTTGCTATTTTTATTTTATATTTGAAATCTCAATTTTAAATAATCAACATAATATTGTAAAATCTATTTCGCATAGCATCATATAAACAAATTATTTTTTTAGCTGATATTTTTTTCCCAAAATAGAAAAATAGCTTAGAGTTAAAATGACCTAAGTTAAAAATAACAGAATTATAATTTCATAACGCCAAAATCGGTTATTTTTTAACATAATTTCCTAAATTTTTAGGTGGGAGGCATAAGTAGTTGCTCATTTCAAACTAATTTATACAGTTGGTCAATATTATTTGAAATTTTGACTAACGGTTTCAGAGAAATCGTCAAGAAAATTATGATTATGAGAAAATTTAAAGCTATAAGTTTCAAAGCCTGTAAATGCATATTATTTTCTTAATACAGAAATATAAATTTCTTTATTAAGTATTATTAAGTTTGTTATTTAATATACTTATGAATTAAAGTTTGTAAATGTGTGTTGTTATATATTTATACAATATGGCACACATACCGACAGTGGTTATAGGTTGTTACGATTTACCTTTAAATGTTTCAATAAGGGTGAAAGTCATTTTCCGTAAATTTTCTAAAATGAATTCGGAAAAGAACTGATAATATACAAGAAACAATCGAAGAAGGGACACTACTTTAGAAAATCCTACTTAAGAAAAATACCAATAAATTGATCATTTGTCTTTCCCTTTTCATTATTTTAAATTACAGAATGGTGGGCAATAAATAAGTAAAAGAAGGTAGCAATTTAATGTTTAAAAGTAAACACAAATCTCAAAATGCAAATAAATAATCACATCATATTTGTATGTAAAATCTCTGTCCTCGATATGACTTTGATATGTTCTTCTTTGGTGAATTAAATTAACTAAAATTTCTGTTATAAAAGGAATTCTCAAACCAAAAACATACTTCCTAAAATAGAAGCATCAAGGATTTCAACAAATTATACAGTAGTTCACATTTATTTTCGGATATTCGAGTTTCCAGATTTATTCGCAAATATTACTCTCTAAGTATTAGCAAACTGGCGTTATTTTTCTTTGGCTATACTATTGATCATCGATTTTAAAACCTGCTTGTTTTGAAGGAAGTTATTCAAAGCATTTTTGATAAATAATTGATTCATAAAGTTCTAAAAGAGAACTCACAAAATTATTCCGACATTTTAAATAAATAGTTTATATTTAACAAAAAAACAAAAATGATAGACCATTCAATATTTCATTGGATATCCTTTAGCTACAATTTCACCTTTCATACGTTTTGACAAGGATTCAACTAACTTTTTCATATTAGAATATTCCATTCCTACGTATAAGTCGCTCTCAGTCCGGCTTTCGGAGAAATATCATTTATCCTCATTTTTTTCTCGAACTCTTTTCTTACATGCTACATGCGAGTTATGTCCGGAAAATATGGAAGAGTTCTAATAATTCTCGGATAGTAGTGTAATAACCACAAACGAACACTTACGGCTGTATGTGTAGGATCGTCATCCTAATAGAACTTGAATGCATTTTGTATTCCATGTTTCCTTGCAGATGCTTTCATTTTCATTAAGAATATTTATATATTCATACTAATCTATATTATTTTCGATAAACACTATATTTCTTATTCCAAAGGCCGTGAAGCATACAGAAACCATTATGCCTCCCTCATGCGTAACAATAGACAAGAGGTTTTTCGAAATCAGTTCTTAATATTAGCTTTTGCCACATATTAACCCTAACTACTAACGGGAAGTGAATGTCCCAATAAAAGGCTGGGTTAAAAAGTACGTATAATCTCCTGAATGTTGGGATCCTTTTCCAATAGCTGGAAAATCAAGACGTCGCTGTGCTCATTGTACAGAAATGAACGTAGAGAAAAGAACAAATATGGAGTTGCCCATTGTGTAACGTTGGGTTATGCAAAGAATGCTTTACTGTGTACCATATGATGTAAAATCTATTTCATATAATACAGTTTTCCAGAATAATAGGTGTACTTGTAGTAAGTCGATCGCTACGTGTGGGACATATGCATCCCACCATTAACTATGGCTGGGATATATGTGTCCCAGCCTTTGACTTGAAAACCGTTTGTCAAAAAATTCCCAAATGTTAAATTTGGCTTATTTATGTTATACGAGCATTTTGTTCGCTTGGGTACAAAACCGGGTAATTTTTTTTTTAATTCGGAGTCAAAGGTTTAATTCGTATTTATGCAAATACGGTATTGTTTTAATATGATAAAACTTTACTTACTATAAACTAAATAAGAGTATTTTCCTTTTTTCTTGTTGACAAAGAATTGTCTTCTTGCTAATCGCCCATTGTATCCATCAGCCCTTAAGTGTCTCTTTTAAAAATCTCAGAGCTTTCATTCTAAACCGTTCTTCTAAATTTGCTGAATGTTTTACAATACTGATTTTCCATCTTGTTAGATTTGAAGTAGAATTAATCTTCCGTTCCTTGGTGTTTGCTTGGAATATAGTCCAGACTTCAGTTCATTTCCACGCAATGTCCATCGTTTCGTAATATCAAAGATAGTTAAACATTTTACGTTAAAGATTTTTTAGATATTTGAAATACTTTGATCATCTTTAAAAAGAGGAATTATTCAAATTGTAACAGAATTGGTCGTTAATTTGTAGCGTCTTGCCATGACCATTTCAGATGCGGAAATGTTAATAAAATTTGTTAAACAAGTAATAATTTCCAAATGCAGATGATAATTCTAGTGTTCATTTACAACCAAAAATTATACATGGTCCACCAAAACATTTCAACAAAATTAAGAATCTTTTAAATACGAAAAATACAACTAAAATTTTAAAAAAATAATAATAATAATCTGAAAGCTTTCAGTTTTTATATTGTCATTTATTATTTATCATTATTTTCAGATTTTATATTATATATTAGAGATGCCCCAAACGGGCGTTTTTCATTTACAGACACATACAAGTTTCAAGAGCATTTGGCCTAACGCCACATTGAGCTAAAAATATTTAAAAATAGCAAATCTTTAGCATTTCCGATAGGCAGTCTCGCGCGCTGGAGATAAAAAGGTTTTAGTTTATTCCTTACGATGTTGTCAGAGCTCGCTTTGAAATTGTTAACGTTTTACAAAACATGAAGTAGACAAAAAAAAAAAAAAAATTCAGATTTGGCTTCTGGGAGCCCATGTTCGGGTTATGTTAATGACGCTAGATATCTTTCTTCACAGTGCGAGAAACATGCATACATTCATATAAATTTCTTTAAATATAATACAGGCCGACAATATTGGTGGCAACAATTTAAAAAGTGATTCGACGCAAAATATCGTTTCGAGATTAAAACCCCACCTAGGCTAACGTCCATTTGGGCTAAAAATTTGCTGTGCCCGAGTTATTATGTGAGTTACTGATTAGTACTTTTTGAACAAATTATTTTACTACGAAGAATATTTTGAGGATAATTGTTTTTTGTAACAAAGTTTAAAATAAAGGAAAAAAAGAAAATCTTTAAATTACGCAACAAAAGGGTGTTTTTTTAATGCTTTGTGTGTTACTTTTATTTATTAAATACCACGCTCTTCGCAATTAAACCGCATAAAATTCAATTCAAGAGCAATATCACAAAATATTTAAAAGAGCATATCTTTAGAATTTCCGATACACAGTCTCGCGCAAAGCAGATAAAAATGTTTTTTTCGTACAGTGTTGCCATTGCTCGCTTTGAAATCTTTGAATTTGTTAATCAAAAACTCGTTAAAGTTTTGTAAAATATGAAATAGATGATAAAACAAATTCCCAATTCAAAATTCGGACTTCCATGTGTCCATGTTTGGTTGGAGGACTATGTTATTCAAAATTTGATGACTCTAGGTACCGTTGTTTTTTCACAATGCGAGAAACATTCATGTATTCAGGCAGATTTTTTATTATTTAGTTTCTTTAAATATAATACATGCCGCTAATGTTTGGTGGCAACAGTTTGAAAAGTGAACCAACGCAGAAAGTAAAACGACGCAAAATGCCGTTTTGACACTAATAGCTGTTTGGGTCTAACGCCTCTTTGGGCTAATAATATATTGGGAAAAAATGTGAAATCTATGTTTCAGTCTTTAGTACAAGGTTTATGCAAACAAATTTCGAAAATACAAGGTGTCCGAAAACAAACGTGAGCCATTGTAATGATTCCTCAGTGCACCTCATTTGAATCGTCTCATTTTTGTTCTTCTGTGGGTGATAATACTTTTTTGCTATCCAAGATGGAAAAAGAAAGCCGTCAACTGTTGTTTAATTTATTTCTGCAGTTTAGTTTTTAATTACTGGTACAGATTAAAAAGTTTTTATCATCTGAAATGATGTTTAAAATAGTGAAACTTTTTTTTTTAATGGAAACAAGGCTAACCACGTGTTAGCCGAAAAATTTGTTACTTGATATTGCTCCGCAGCAATTAATCTCACCGACAGACTTGCACTGCATTCCAGAAATATGTACTAAAAATTCCTTTGATTAAGTTGAGAACTAAGTTGTTTGAAACTGTCCAAGACTCAGCCCCCAAATGAATCAATCTTTCCATTTTAATTTATTTACTATTATTATTCCTTCCCACTTCTTAGCTTTGAGCTGCAGAAAATAATAATTGCATGTTGTGAAAAATTCAAGAAATTTTTTGTCTTTCGTTCTGGAATTGATAAAATATACCACTTTTAATGCTAGGGAGAGGTAAACAGAAATTCTACTTAAAGAGAATTCGAGAACATGTTCTTCGTACTATATCTTTAAATATCCCCAAAACAGCACATTATGTATATGAATTAGAATATGCGAAGGAGAAGAAGTATTTATTTGACTAAAGGTCAGGTTGTCAACACTTTGTTCCATAATTGAATACAACATCACGTTTTCCAGATCACCATCGTTAAGCGAGCAGAACGCATCCATTCTTGCCGGCGGAACGTGGCAAAAGACTGCAGACGCATTTCTCATTAGCGTCCACCCCTGGAGCTGTCTCACCAAACCGTGAATAATCGGTCAGTGGCAAAAGAACGTTTTAGAAGTTCTGTGACTTATTTCGCAGACAGGCGCGGTCCAGCAAGAGGTCTCCTGAGTTAAGATTCGAGTTTCATTTCGGTTTTTCGGCGATAATAGTCTTTGTGGCCCCTGCAGGTTTTGTGTTTCCTCCCCTTCCTCGTTGGCGGCAACCTTGGGGGTGGCACCTGAGAGTAGGTCCCCCCTTTTTTGCTCCCTCCTGTAATCATAAATCCCGATGCTAATGGTGTTTTGGCCTGACAAAGAGGTGATAGAGATGCTTCTTCAGCGCAAGCGGGGGGACCATCCGCTTATTTCGCGAAGTTGATTATATGTCAGGCAGACTCAATTATACAACTCTCCAGCGCCAATCGTGATCCACAGGATGTAATGATTGTGCCTCCTAAGCACTATCTCTTTAATGATTACTAAGGAGACACTTTCTGTCTCCAGGACAAATTTTCCGAAAGCAGCATGTACGCCATTCATTACCTGATCTTCAACAAGACTCTTTGATGACCAATTTTAGATTCCACTCGCGAAAGAGCATTTGGCTTCAGCTAGAGCATTTGGGGCCGGTTTGAGGATCAAGCCAATGCATTCAAACGCCTTTTTCGCATTGATTTGCATTATAAAGCAAAGGAAGGATTCTAATTGAATATTAGATGAGATAATCTAATTGTACCGCTAGTTCTCATTAATAATTTTGATGTTTTTTTTTTTTTTTTTTTTTTTTTTTATGTTTGTCGCGTTTTTATGAAGAGAATCGATATGTAATTATCAGTGGATATCACCAACATTCATCAGACGGGTTATAATCATGAACTGTATGACGTTTAAAATGGACTTGGAGGGCAGAAGGATTTAAAGAAAAACAAGAACAAGAAAAAAAAAAGAAAAAAAAAGCAGATATTTCGAATGTTTTTTTAAATTTGGATTTAAATCGCAAATGCTTTTGAAATAATTTATCCGTACAAGTAGAATAAAATATAAAAATAAAATTTCTTACTTTATTAATTGAGAAATAACGAATTAATAGATTAATAATTAAAATTCAAAAGGATAACAATATGAATGTACTATTTTTAATATGAATACTGAGTTTGTGTTTTTGATGCCACAGCAGCTATAGCTAATCTGATAGACATGGTAGCAACTACGAAAAGTATTTTCAGAATGTTTCTCTAAAAATATTCATTTGAATGCTCCATGCGAATAAGCTGGCTCAAATATTCCATGTGTTTAGAAGAGACATTATAATAAGTATTTCTCCCGCCTTCTTCGTATATCTTCGTGGTGTAGTGGTCAGCACGAAGTCGACGCGTAACAGAGAGGTCCGTGGTTCGATTCCCTGCGAAGGCATTGCTCATCATCTCACTTCTCCTGCATCAAAAATCCTAATGTCTCTACAGTGACGCCCAAACTAAAAAAGGGAGTGGATGATAATTATCCACCACCAGGATTTGACGATGGGTCCCCTAATCCCCAGTTGCGCTTTAAAAGGAGAAGTATATAAGGTTATTTCTCCGGCCTTCTTCGCATGCCTTCGTGGTGTAGTGGTCAGCACGCTGGGCGCGTATTCCAGAGGTCCGTGGTTCGAGTCCCGGCGAAGGCGTTGCATATTTTTCATGAGTCCTGCTTCTCAATAGCCTAATGTCTCTACAATATCATAAATAGAAAATATGTACGAAATGCTGGAATGGTTTCTTTAAATTAAATACAAATTCTGAAAGCCCAGATAAATACATTTTCTTTACATTGCGTATCTTATTGCAACTTTACACATTCCGTTTGCAAATTCCTGCAACTAAGCGTCATGTCAACTGCAAATGGAGAATCTATAGAAGAATGGAAAATACGGACGTATAATAGGTGTGCTTTCTAAAATTTTGAAAATCTGTTATCAGTCTTTTGACAAAGAGGGCAATCAAATGCCGCGTACTTTCACTGTTTACATTGTTTCCCGGGCGCAGTTTCATTCAGGGGTGATTCGTTACTCTTTAACGCATCAATTTCAATTTGAATGTTGCCAATCTCGAAACTTTTTTTTTTCAACTTGAACTAATAAACTAATAAACATTTTCACAAAACAAATATACATTTAAATTAACACAAAAATTTTATGTTGTACCAACAGACAAAAACGGAAACACAACTGGCAGTTATATCTTTAGAACTGAATTTTCCTCGTTGCCAAATTGAAAAAGGCATTCTATAAAAAATATAGAATATCTCCCTTTCTCAGCAGACGAGTAATAAAATGTTTTATCATTCCGACTTTTATTAATTGTTTTTACTTTAAAAGACACATGTTCGATTCATTTATACAAGCATATATATCTAATAAAAATCTTCCAGAACATCACAACAGATTATCTGGCCTGCCGGTTGAATAGAGATAGTTTCTCTACTTAAAGTTAAAAGAAAGTCTCGAACGATTACTCTTTATTTCAGATACAGATTTTTTTCTTTCCATTGGGGGCAATATAGCCGTTGGCCGCTACTAAGGCCAAAATCGGTGGTCACTTTATTATGGAGGCACCTAATAGGTGGTGCACGGTTGCTTCCTGTGAAGAGACAGACAATTTACATCCAATGCCTTCTCCGAGATTCGAGACCAGGCATTTCGATACGGCAGTCACAGTCATTAGCCACTTTCCCATCTAGTCGCCGTTTAAATATACATTAAATGTATATATTCTAATATACAGATAAACGTATAGATTCTGAATTCGAAACAGATGGAACAACGCCAGACAACAGCGAAATAAACACATTTCATCCTAGAATGCATTAAAGCATGTTGAATAATTAAGCGCTTTCCTTTTCCATTTGTTCGTAATTTAAATTTTCATTTTATTTTTTATTAATATGCCTAATTAATGTAAATTAAATTATTTAAATTAATTTCTGGTCATTATTTATGAAAATTAGCCCCATTGTGGTAATTCTTAAAAGATATTTTGAACGCTGTATATTGCGTACCTAGTAGAAAATCATTTGAATTTTTTTCGAGAAACTTTCTTACTCGAAGTAGAATCATATTACACTTATTATTATTAATAAATGTCAATAAAAAATAAAATGAATATTTAAATTACGAACAAATGGAAATGGAAAGTGCTTAATCGTTCAACATGCTTTAATGCATTCTAGGTAGGCAATATATAGCGTTCAAAATATCTTTTAAGAATTACCATAGTGGGGCTAATTTTCATAAATAATTACCAGAAATTAATTAAAATAATTTAATTTATATTCATTAGGCATATTAATAAAAAATAAAATGAATATTTAAATTACGAACAAATGGAAATGGAATTCTGCTTTACCAAATTTCAGAACCAAACTATACTAAAATTTGCACTGGCTTTGTCCGGAATCGAAAACATAACCTTCCAGTAGCTTGCTGTACATTCTGTACCATTATATCATAACAGCATGAAGAAGAATTCTTCACAAATTCATAATTTTAGAAATGCTTTAATTTCAGTTAGAATAATTTTCTCTGATATTTTAAGAATTTCATTTAAAAATTGTCTGCATATTTAAATTTAAGCCCATAACAAGGATTGGTATTTTAAATTCAAGAAAAATTCTGATGATAAATTTTCTAAAACAGAAATATAAATTTTAGGAATAAAATGGAATCATTTTACTTCATTTCTATAAATTATGACCCTAAAAATTTATTCAAACACAAATAAGTAAAATTCAAATGAAAGCATCAAGATTTATTTCACAGAATAGTTTTTTCGAAGTTTCTGAGAATTTTTTCCCATTAGTAATTTAATTAACCAGTTGCCTTATGTGGATTTCCTCAAAAACGATTTCAGAGCAGTAAGATGCAGGATTTATTTGGAAGCAGGAGAAATGAAAAACGAGCAACGCCTTCGCCGGGACTCGAAGCACGGACCTCTCGAATACGCGCCGAGCGTGCTGACCACTACACCAAGAAAGTGGGAGAAATACGTTATAAGATAACTTCCCTATACTAAATAATCTGTTTGGAAACGTCTTCTTGTGTTCTAAGAAATTTCTTGTTAAATTAAAATCAGGTATCTTAATTGTTTTCAAACATTACGTTTCATCCATATAGTTTTAACATATAGAATATACAGGGTGTTTATAAACTGCAGGATCCATTTTGATGTTTAATAACTCATAAAATAATAAAGATAGATTAAAATTAATAACATAAATGGTTAGATAGACTCAAAAAGTTTCATGACCCTTGTCAATGAACTTCCACGTGTGCCCCTTCGTCGCACGGAGATTATCAAGTCGATATTCAATTTCACACCAGGTACCGGCAAGCATGTCGGCATCCACAGAGGCTATTGCGGTTGTAATTCTGGCTTTTAGGTCATCAATGTTCGACACTCTCCTCCTGCAAACGTTACAAATCCTCAAAGGAAAAAGTCCAGCGGCGTTATGTCAGGTGATCTGAGAAAGGAAAAGATCTGGAATCTGTCCAAGGAATTGGACCTCCTCACCCAATCCATCTTCCTGTAAAATGGTCATTCAAAGAACTACGAACGATGGTACCCCAAAGAGGTGGTGCACCATCTTGTTGCAAAAAGACATGTGGCTGAAGCTCTTCTAGTTGTGCAAATACGAAGTTTTCCAACTTGTCTATGTATAAGACTGATGAGACCGTCTTTTCTGTAAAAAAGAAAGGCCCAATGACTCGGTCGTGCATTAGTCCACACCACACATTAACTTTTGGGGAATCTCTTTGTGCTTCACGGTATTCATGGGAGTTTAATATAACATTGCGATAGTTGCCAAAAATAAAAGAGAGAAAAATGCAATTAATAAGCAGACGATATTTAGAAAAGTACATATATTTAGACCGGAAAATGAAATTATCTGAAATTAACCACACGCGCAGACGATATTTACAAAAGTAAAGATATTCAAACCTGAAAAGGAAAATATATAAGTTATTCCATCAATAAATGGTTTAAGTTTGTTTATATCTTCATTATTTTATGAGTTATTAAACATCAAAATGGGTCTGGGACTTTTAAAACCCCCTGTATTTTTAGAATCTTAGAAAACTTTCATACGTTCATAGCATTTTACAGAATATATCGGAGATGATTACATGTTTCACAAGATAAATCAAATCCTTACGTATATTTATTGTGTCTCTTCTCCTTTATAGACTACTGGTTTTTATAAGCCAAATGATAACTAGTATAAAATAAGTTTTTGTATAATTAATAAGTTTGTATAATTATAATATATAATTAATAAGAATTAACAATGTGATGAATGACATGTTGGAAATTCTTTTCAAAATTGTAATTGTATTTAACTTAAATCTATATGACACGACGATTAACCCACTTAGAAAATTATACAGTTTTTTAATAAAAAACTTGCACAGGTAAATCCTTGTTACTAAGAGCCTCACCAGTGGCCGAGTGGTTAAAACCGCTGAACACTGGGAGTTCGATCCGAGGCGAACGGGCTGGCTGCATGGTTGGTTTTCATAATTTATCCCACGTGTAACAAGAATACGAGCCAATTTCCCTCAGAAATTTCTCCACGAAGGCGTCCCTTCCCTTAGGTAGATAGCCCTCGTTAGCATTTCCATATTCATTTACCCTAACCTAAGCCGTGTTATTATTTCAAATCCTAGACTGAATCTTCAGAAGTTCATGAAAAATTTTTTATATACTATACCGTGCAAATTAATTGGACAAAAGATATTTCTTCACAAAATTTTAAGCTGGTTGCCAGCTGACGACATCAGGTCCCTCAAAGCAGTTTTAGCTGCCTTGATGTCGTCTGGTTATTTGTCGTCTTTCGACTACTTAGAGGTGTTTTAGACAATAAATTAAGATTATTGCACCATTTTAAAACGTTGTTTTTGGTAGAAAAGGAAGTTACTTTTGCATACTTTTTTGCATCCGTTCATTTTTGGTGTACTAGAAATGGATATAAGCCTAGACAAAGAGAAAAAATTATCAAGTTTATCAGTCACATATCCATGACTGTAAGAAATACTGGTTTATCGGCTGTGTTTCAAAATTGGGCGTTTTTATGACTGGGCAGATAGATACAATGAAACTAGATCATTTTCTCCTCAAAAGTGAAATGTGAAAGGAAACGAAAACAACTCCAAAATCTGTTGGATTCCTACTCCGAAATAGCAAGCGATTATTGTGGGCCACAAAATACAAATCGTGGAGCATAAATGACTGGAAAATGGTCATTTTCAACGATGAAACTCATTTATTTGCTCATGTTTACATACCTAATGTTGTTAGACAAAGCAAGGTTGAATCAGTAATACTTCAACATATCCAACAAACCATAGAAAGCCTTCAAAAACAAATGTTTTGGAGTTTTATACAGTAGATGACACTGGAAGTCTAGTTCTTCGATGGTGAATTTATCGAAGTAAATAGAAGAATTTAAGCATAGGATTCTGCCATTCTTGAAAACCTTCGTAGGGATATTTCAGCGTGACTTGGTTCCATGCCCCGATTCGAAATCTGTCAAAAAGTGCATGTTGGAAAATAAAATTATTGTGCTCTAGATTGATTTGAAAATTCACTAGATTTAAATCCGATCAAAACTTGTGGCACATTCGCAAGAATTTTTTACAAGAAAAGTGCGCATGATTAAAAGCGCTATAAAAATGTGGCTCTATGACAACGAAGCAAAATATATATAATAAAATTTCTAGATTCAAAGCCTAAGCCTACTGTAGAGGTCATTTCTGTTATGGAACGACATATTGCCTATTAATTTTATTATTATCACTGCATATGAAGATATGTATATAAATTATAAAAAAAATCAACTTGTTCCAAATAATTTGCACGATATAGTAGGCGTTAGCTTCAGGCAAGGAGAACAGCGGAATGTATGTTTCCGAATAGCTTTTGAAAACGCAAATGAAAATAATTAAATATTTTCCAGCAGCAAATGTATTTCTAAAATAGGAATGTCACGGAAAAGGTTAGTTAAAAGGAGGGCATGCTTGGATAAATGAACACAATTCTATTCTTATCTTATTTTTCTTTTATCGACCATGTACTAGGAAAGGAGAAAGCTTATGAAGAAGAAGAGAGAAAAGATGAAAATAAAGGCGACAAGTATAAGAGAGTTATGTGGAAGGAAGCTGACGAAGGTTTGCAGACTTTCAAATGATTTGCCGAGCAATGTTCACCTACATTAACACGTGATATTATGAAGCTTCATTGTGCACAAAGTTAATTTTAAAAACTATGGCGACAATATTATCAGCAGGCAGACATTCAAAGTTATATGTCACCACACCACGAAATTCCTAACTTTCCTATGATAGCAAATATGGTAATTTTAAAATGTTGCTCAATCTTATTTCTCTGAAATATAAAAATCATGTGTATGTGTTTTCAAATAATTTGCATTATTTTATATATTATTCGTTTAATAATGACGAAAAGTTAATTTTTTTTATTATTATTTTGATGTAGACGCTACGTGACTTCTCTATTAAATTATACGCATTTTTTGCTGCACTTTATTTAAACTTGTTTCCTCGAGTTATTCTAATTCCCTCATAGCAAGTTGAAAATGACATCCAAAACTGCAAATTCTGAAATTAAATATCCCGGTCAATTTTTTGTCTTACCGGAGTCAAACTTAGTAATTAAACTTAATAGTTAATAGTCAAGCTTAATAAAAATTATTTTATTTTTTCATAACGAATATAAAATAATAGGGAGCGGAAGACCGCAATAAAAGTTAAATTTCGTTATTTGCATAAAATTGATTTTTTTAATTCGACATTGCCAAAATAAGAGTATAACGTCATTTAAAACACTTCTGTAAATGGAAGGATACAATTACGACCAACGATTGCGATAGCAGCCGGGTAAGCACTTCTAAGCCGTGTAAGGGGGTGGGTGTATGGTTACACGCTTCGTACTACCGATTGCAATAAAACAAAAAAAATGAGATGCACAACTAGATGTTATAGCAGTCCCATATATAAAATTTTAACGTTCTACTGATAATCATTCTTGAGTTATGCAAGACACATACATACATACATACATACATGCGTACGTACAGACGTCACGAAAAAAATCCCTTTTGAACCCATTTTAAACCATTTTACAGTCTGTTTTGAAAAAAAAAGAGTCCCTTCTTCTGTCCGTACCTACGTCACGGGGAAAAAAATCGTTCAAATGGTCTCGGGTACGGTCAAAATGGAATTTCCATTGAAATATCATATCGGAAGTTTTTCAATTTTTCTCTGTTACAATACTTTCTTTACTTCGGACAAGGAAGTAAAAACAAAAACGACGGAATCTGTAGGCTGCTATATGTACAGATGGCATCACAAAACGTGAAATGGTAAGTTTGTAGAGAAATTAGGTTTTTTTGCAGCAGGAGATATGAAAATGAGCAAGACTCGAGGAACGGACCTCTCGAATATGCGTCGAGCGTGCTGATCACTACACCATGAAGGCATGCTCAGATGGCGGGAGAAATACCTTACATACTTCCCCTTTTAAAGGGCGACTGGGGATTAGGGAACCTAATCGTCAAACCCTGAAGGTGGAGAATCATCGTCCACCATCTTTTTTAGTTCGGGCACCACTGTAGAGTCACTAGGATTTTAAAAGAGCAATGCCCTCGCCAGAACTCGGACCTTTGGATTACATGCAGAGTGTGCTGACCATTACACCAAGAAATGCTAAGAAGACGGGAGAAATATAAGTTCTAAAAATATAAATTTAATTATCCGCAAAAGTCTGTTATCTTTAATCGATGAGGTCCCGTTGCTGTCGGTTAGGCTATTGTAATTGCATGTACATATCTGTATGACTATGCTATTAGCTTAAACTACCGAATCATCCTAAATAACCGTCTTTCGTCCTAAATAACCGTCTTTCGTCCTAAATAACCGATATAAATGACCTAAATATCCTAAATAACGACTTTTCGTGACGTCTGACTGCTATACTAAAAGTGCTACAATTAAAGTAAAAGTTTAAAATAAACCTGTTTTTTCAGCATGTCGATCTGAGAGTTCCAAAAACTGAAAGTTTAAAAGAAATAAAACTCTGTTGACTTGAGGGTTAGAAAGCAAGAGTTCACAATGAATCACATGCAGAATACAAAATTAAAAAGCGTATTTCACATAAAATTCAAATCACAGTTTTGAATAAAATCACTACCAATCAACGATTCCCTCTTTAGTTCTATAATTTACGTAACATGTTTTTATTACATAATTTTTTTTATTGCATACATGTTAAACACATTATATCAGAGCTTAAACTGCACTGGACCCCATCAGATTGCGGCTCCGGTAACTCTCAGTTTTTGAAATGAATCGTAATTCTACTCGGAGCGCATTAGAGCCCTAACCAAAAGGGCTTCTGCACTTCTTTTATGGTAAGTAGTCCGCAACTTCAGCACACGTATTTTGTTTTAATAATAAAAAAATAGAAATCGATTCTAACTTCTGAATGCATGCCTGTCTTTTCCTGGGGAAAAACACTTTGTTAGAGACTGAGACCTTTGAGGAAAGAAAAGACCCCATTCACATGTTAAATGTTTATTCTCTAGGACGTGCGATTAATTTATGAAAGCGGACAAATGCTTCCTTACCGAATGTATTAAAAGTGACCGCCTTGGTCTCGTATATCCACCGCTAATGATTTCTCACTGAAGAGCTCCTGTATACTTTTTGAGCGATATAACTAAATACGAGAAACGAAAACTGTCACTTCTACAGAGCTTTAAATTTGTTCTCCTTTGTTACCGAATTGAATTCGGAGGACATTTTTTACCCTATCGCGTTCTGTTTGACATATGGAATTTTATCGACAGGGCATTGAGGTCAGATAAAGTTGAACTTTTCTCTCTTTGATTTCGGAACTAAAGTTCTCCATTAACATTTCTTTCCATATTCTCACACTGTTTTTAGCATCTTCTCTGTTCTCATTAGTGACGTTTTAACCTTTTTTCATTATTATGCTAGAAAAAGAACGTTTTGGTTTCTATCTATATTTCGGGGGTGCTGAATGTGAGACTGGACAATAGAAAGCCTCTATTCTGATAGAATACGTCTATCAATATATTACCAAAATATAATGTAATAAATATTACGTTTACCAATCTATGGCTTCAAATATGCTGTCTCCATTTTATGCGTTCTATCCAGGGGATCGCCAGAGATTGCAAAATCTATCTTTCACTTCCCCCTTTTCCTTTTTCTTGGGGGTTGTATATACGTTTGTTGATTACACCTGAAACCTTTGTGAAGGTTGTCGTCCGAAGTTCATTAGTTCACCTTGTAAGTTTATGATTTTCACCCCTTTGACATGAAATTCCTCATCAGCAAGCTTTGTTACTCCTTAAAAATAAAATAAATCAAAAATTTATTTATCGGTTGCACATTTAGTTCAGTCAAACCGTAATTATACATTTCCAATGAATGATTACAGTTCAGATTAATTACCACATAACTGATCATTACAGGCTCCTCTAATACATTTAATTGTTATGATTTTGCTAATTAGAAGTCCCAACGTACGATGAATGGGAATCTCATCGGAACTAACAATACAAAATATGATCGCAGCAACTAAATTGTTGGAGAATTATTATCCAAAGGACCAAACTAAGTGTGTATTTCTCTAATGCAAAATAATGTGATTATTTATCCTTAAAATAAGAAACCAACATTAAACGCAAAACATGTGAATTGTGTATGTAAAGCAAGAACGAAAATTAATACGTCGCGATTTTCGGCTTTCATGAGGGCTTCAAACAAACAAACAGTGGAGAGAAAATAAAGAAAAAAAAACCTTTATTTTATAACAGTTTTGCACGCTAACTAGCTGATAAGAGTCTTAATCCTCGAGGTTTGTAATGACTATAAATTTCTTTAATCACTCGAGTAAGAATGAAGAATGTCCAGGGGAAAGGATTACGAAAATAAAATGCCTATTATCATGTTCACTAATATTTCTCACAGCTAGGGTTAAGGTTATAAGGTATATCTCCCACATTCTCAGCGTGCCTTCGTGGTGTAATGGTCAGCACACTGAGCCGGTATTTCAGAGGTCCGTGGTTCGATCCCCGGCGAGGGCAATGCATATTTTTCACCTCTCCTGCTTGTAATTAACCTAATGTCTCTACAAGGTGTTTCGAAATAAGGGCAAGGTTAATTAGAAAAATAATAAAATAAGCAGAACATTAGCTAGAACTATAATAAAGCAGATACTGATGATGCGGCAATAGAACGAAATAAACTGATAAATTTTATTTTGGAAAAGGCAATAGTATGCAATTATCATTTGAGAAAATAAAATTTGGCAAATTTTAATTGCTAAATTTACTGTATCAAAGTTTTACCATTCTATATCTTGATCGAAACTGATATAGGCACTAGCATAGTGAGATAATGTTGATGCCAAATAAGTTTATGTAAGCTAAATAGGGTAAAAATCAGCATACTGTAGAGGTGAGTGGAAGCTCAATTAATAATTTTCCAAGAATTGTGTGGTAGCTCTGAAAACAAAAAACAGATATAACAGATAAGAATAAAAATAATTGAGAAAATAAAATGGCCTTCTTCGACAACTGCGGGTATCAAGAGCTATTAGGTTCAAAGAAGGAAAAAAAAAAAGTAGATAACAGGAAAAGGGGTAAGAAAAAGTATTTAATAAAGCATGTAGATTGCATTGCCATCTTTGGTCAACATCTGGTGAAGTGTGACTAAATAACGAGTATAAAATAGATGGGAAACAAATTACTCGCAGGGGGGGGAGAAACCCTCTTTATTCATTATTAACCTTACGTTGTTTCGCATCAATAATCCTTGATACCGCCACTGAAAAATAAATGGAGAAAATGATATCACGACAATTTTCAATTAATGAGGTTTTTATTTTTATGTTATCTATTTAATTTTTTATTACATGGTCGATAAAAAAAGTATTTAATCAAAACAAGAATGGCAACCAAATTCAAACTCTATGTTCTCTTAAGGTACAGCTTCTCAACAATTTTTGGCTCTGCCTCTTTTTTCGGAAATTTTTTTGTCTCAACGCCGCCTCCTTTCCCTGCAACAATGGTATTACGTTACGTTTTCCAAACTGTGTTTCGCGGAACACTGGTGATCCGAAATCTGTTACTAAGGGTTCCGCAAATAATTATAAAATCTGAGCTTAGAGAACAATGAAACATCGCCTGCTTTTATGTGTTTAATACGATTTAAAACAGCTGTTAGAAAAAAATGTCAAGCGAAAACATAAAGTTCGTTAAATTTTGAAAAATTAATTGAATTTACAGCTGATTCTGGCATGAAATAAAATTTAAAGAACGAATTAAACGAGTTTTGGATGTGTTAAACAAAAGAAAATCCGAATTTATCAAAACGAGCTATTCATATTTTAATTGCTTTTACAAAACATATTTATACAAGGCAGGTTTTCACATTATGCTGAAGCAAGATGCAAATATACAAACCGACTTGAGGCTGCATCTGATATAAGAATTCAGGTTTCTAACATTATGCTTGACACTAAAAGTTTTTGTAATTCGAACATTCAAATGTATCGAAGTTATTGAAAACTAAAAATGCTTTAATTTTTTTTACATGGATATATATTCCTTTTTTTTTTCATTTAAATGCTTTTATGTGCCATTTTTACTTCCTTGTATGAAGTAAAATGGAAGTATTGTAATCACGAAAAATTTCCGGTATCATATTTCAAGAAAATATCCATTTTGACCGCTATCGAATGCAATTTAACGATACTTTTGCGTAATTTCTGGAAGTAAGGACAGAATACTTTTTCCCCAAACGAATTGTAAAACTCATTTAAAATGGATTCAAAAGAGAATTTGTCCGTACGTACGTATGTATATATGTATTCTTCATAACTCAAAAACGAATAGTCAGAACGTTTAAATTTTGTATATAGGACTGCTATAACATGTAGATATGCACCTCCCTTTTTGGCTGCAATCGGCAGCACCATATGTATATATATATATATATATGTTACTGTGAAAGACCGAAATTGGAGAATGTCGACTTTCACCGGAGAATGTCAACATTCACCAAATACGTCGGTGAAGATCGAATATAAGATTGCATTTGCAT